>JADRCD010197458.1:0-11091 GCA_019843815.1 Montemys delectorum | reverse complement strand
ACTGTACACTGTACTTGTACAGATGGTTGGATACTGCAGTTTTAATAACAACTTTTTGTAGGGTGCTATCCATTTCTCTTAAGCTTCTACACTTGTTGGAGCATGCTTCTCCCCATGCATGTATTTTGTTACTTTGTCCATGGCAATAGTCAGAACTGTGCTTGCTTTTGCTAGACTTGTCCTACAAGTAGTCTCAGCTTTATACAACCTGATTTGTAATTTGAAAATCTTAGGTTTAACACTTTAATTTTTTTCTTTTTTTTTTTTAAAGATTTATTTATTTATTATATGTAAGTACACTGCAGCTGTCTTCAGACATCCCAGAAGAGGGCATCAGATCTCATTACGGATGGTTTGAGCCACCATGTGGTTGCTGGGATTTGAACTCAGGACCTTTAGAAGAGCAGTCAGTGTTCTTAACTGCTGAGCCACCTCCCCAGCCCCCTAATTTTTTTCTTTAAGGAAAAAATATTTTGATCAAATGTTTCAGAAAATAATTTCTTTTTAGATATTTATTCCATTAGTGGATGTTTTTTTAAAATTTCAAATAGAATGTCATATTATTAATATTAATATTCTGTTTATTTTCTGGACCAAGAACTTAACCTCATACATAAATTGTAAGGTAATCTCTTTCAAATCTTTTGAGTTTTTCTTTTTTCCTAATGTGTGATCAGGTATCTCTGCCGTCTATTTTACTTTAAATATTATAGTTAATTTTATTTTTGAATGCTCTGTGCCATTGCATAATGTACATATTCATCATTTTCTTAGAGAGGTATATGGGAAACTTGTCCTGTTGGAGTTTTGTTTTGTTTAGTTTCACATAGTTCTAGTAGATTGGTGTTGTATGTTCAAGACTGAACCACTCTGGATGTGCCCACTGTCACCTAGCATTATAAGATACTCTTCCTGTTTAACTTTTTTTTTTTTTGGCGTTGTTTTATAGCTGATACAAATATCTTTTGATTGTGATTGCTGTTTCATCTATTTTCAACCCCTTTTCTTTAAAAGTTTTTATTCTGTGTGTGTGTGTGTGTGTGTGTGTGTGTGTGTGTGTGTGTGTTGGGGGGGTGGGTATTAAGTGGTAGTAAGACCATTATAGTAAAATCTACTTGAAATTTTAGACCATACAACTTTGTTTTATTTTAAACATTAGTCGACTTTATAAAGTTTATAATTTTTAAAAACTAGATGCTAAATGACATTAGTGATTATAGACAGATAAGCACCTCGAAGCTTAAAAATAGAAGTCATGTTTTGTGTCACTTCTATCAAGAAGGCTATGTTACTGATCACTAGCACATTCTTACATAATAATCTTAATAAAAGTATAATATTTATGATATAGATAGTTTCAAATGAAAAATACAGGACTGGACTAGTAATGATTTCTTCCTAAACTTTTGAAATCTAAATTATTTTAGTCATGTTCACTTTCATTTTGCTAACTTCTATCTCAAAACCATGAGTTGTACTATTCATTAACTTCTAAAAATTTTTTTGACCTCTCCTCTTTAAACAAATAAACGTGAACATTTTTATGTGTGTATGTGTGGTGTGAATATGGGAGCTACAGAAGCCAGAGGCATTCTGGATCCTCTGGACCTGAGGTTGTTGAGTGGTTATGAACTGCTGGTATAGGGTGTGGGGCGCTGGTTTATCCTGGGTCCTCTGGAAGAGCAGCACGTGCTTTTAATTGTTCAGTCTTCTTTAGCGCCAACTTGTTCTTTTCCCTGGTCCTCAGGATTTGTTTGTTTTGTTCTGGCTCTTTCTGAGATGCAGTCGGGCTCAGATGACTGTTACCGGTTCTTTGTCTATCAAGACTCTGGAGTATGTGGATATGAATTCACAACTACTTTCTGGAATCCGATCCACTTTAAGCAAATACATATTCTGAACTATTTTGGATTTTGGTGGTCTATGTCTCTCCACCATATATTCTTTTTTTTTTTTTTCCTCCCCAAGACAGAGTTTCTCTGTGTAGCCCTGGCTGTCCCGAAACTCACTCTGTAGACCAGGCTGGCCTTGAACTCAGAAATCCACCTGCCTCTGCCTCCTAAGTGCTGGGACTAAAGACATGTACCACCACTGCCCAGCTTTCCACCATACAGATTGTTAATCAGCTAACCTATCACCAAAGAGCCTACACACTCAACCTGCTTGGAAAATAGTAGCATTTAATCACCCTTTGTGGCTTCAAGCCACCAGGAAATAGACACCTCTCAACATCCTTAATCTTAACCTCTTCGTTGAAGAATTTGGCCTTCACCATGACATGCTGTATAAGGAGCCATCCTTTCCCCAGAACTTGGAGTAGCCTGTTCGCACATCAGCGATGGGAACAGCTTCAGCCTTGTTGTTTTGTAGCATGTACATGAGCCTGTTTCCTGATTAGTGTTCACAATTTGGATAGGTTGGCAGTTGGGTAGAAACTCTGGTTCCTCTTTAAGTGGTAATTCCTCACACCAACTTTCCCAAAAGTTACCCAGATAATGTTTATTAAAATTGATCTTGCGATGCACG
Source organism: Montemys delectorum (assembly GCA_019843815.1). Taxonomy (NCBI): domain Eukaryota; kingdom Metazoa; phylum Chordata; class Mammalia; order Rodentia; family Muridae; genus Montemys; species Montemys delectorum. The sequence goes on along the minus strand of JADRCD010197458.1, from coordinate 8,565 downwards.
CCACCAGCACACACATCCCCACACACCCCCAGCCCCCCATCTTTCTAGGTGCTTGTGGTGCGTACTGGTTGCTCAAGAGGCCTTGGAATTTCCAGGTCTTCTTCAGTCTGCCTGGCTGGTGGGAGTGGAAAGGAAAGAAAGCCCCTCTTTTAACGGGGGGGGGGGGATTTTATATATTTGTGTATGTGTGTTTGTGTGATGTGTGGACACACCATTGTTCCGTCATGTACATGGAAGTCAGACGACAACTTGGAGTTTTTCTCCTACCTTTCTGTGGGTCTGGGGTTTGGTTGAATTTGGGCTGTCAGGCTTCTGCAGGCTGAGCCATCTCTTTGGCCCTATTGACATTCTAAGATTTCAAGTGTTTTAAAAATATTTTACTGCTGAAAATCTTTGGAATTCTATTAGTTTAAAAATGATTAACTCAGTTAACAATTGTGATATTTTACTGAAGTCTCTCTCTTAAAGTAACGGGCCATGTGTAAAAGAATATTGCAGTGACTAATTATAAATACTTACATTTACAATGAATCTCTTTAGTATATCCAGGGAACTGGGAAGTGCAAATAATTTTTTTTTCTGACCTTCAAAAACAGAAGAAGTTAAGGTCCAACAAGATTTTACTTGGGAATTTGTGGGTTAGATCAGTGGCGTAACACTTTACTGGCTAGCGTGTTCCAGGCTACTGTATGCTATCACTAGCAGTCAGCCACCGTTATAACATTATACATGCAGATTTGTCCCTTAAATTTGTTTTCGTTTGCTTTTTTTTTTTTTTTTTTTTTTTGAGCCAGGTTTCTCTGTGTAACAGCCCTGGAACCCACTTTGTTAAATCAGGCTGACCTTGAACTTACAGAGATCTGTCTGTCTGCCTCCTGAGTACTAGGACTAAAAGTGTGCTACTACCATGCCGGCCTTCATTCCTTCAGTTTTATATCTGCCATTTCCTTCTGCTTTTTAGTATCTTTTATATTCAAAAGATATTTTTGTAATGATAAATTCTATCAGTATTCAGAAACATGTCTTAAATTATGTTTATTTAACCTGTCATATTGTATATCACTAAATAGGGAATCTGAGTTTAGGGGTCTTAGTACATGATCCCAGCTTCAAATAGCTGGTGTGTTTATGTTTTATTGTATAAGTATAGTTGTTAGAGGTTCTGTATGTGTAAATACATCATTTTTTAATTGTAGTTATTAAATTGATTATAAGGGTCACATGGATACTAAAAGTAGATTCATAAAAAAATTCATCAGCGACAAATAACTCTTACTTGCAGACAACCTTGTTGTGGAGTAAATACTGAATCATTTATTGTTGTATAGGACATTTGTAGCTGGTTATAGTGGCAGCAGAAACATACCTGTAGTCTCAGCACAGAGGAGGTGGGAGCAGGAGGATTGTTCTTAGCCAGATGGAGTGCTAGACCAACCTGCGTGTCATAGGACCCTCAAAACTAAACCAAAGGAAGGGAATTTTTTCTTAATGTTTGTTTATTGATGAACTGATTGTGAACACAAGAGAGTGATTTTGGGAGTCAGTTCTCTGTGTTCCAGCTGTGGTCCTGTGGCTTAAACTCAGGTCTTCAGCTTTGGAGACAAGGACTTTAACCTGCTGAGGCATCTTTGATGGCCTGGGAATTTTTAATGAGCCTTTTAGTCAAAATATAAGGGACTTTCCTTGAAGCCTACATTTTTGGTTTAAAGTCCAGACTTTTGTCAGGAGAGAACAAAATTGGTAATAATTGGTGACTAGTACTATCAAAAGGAATGCAGAATGTTGAATTCCACATAGTTCCAATTTGAATATGCTTATGTTCATAGCCTAAGCTTCTCTCCTATCATAACCACATTTTATATTTGATATATTAAAACAAATTCTTAATAGGTTTCATCGTTGAAGTGACATTTATCTAAACTTTTCATGGTCTCTTCATTATGTGTCTGGAAATTTTTGCCTAAATGAAGTCTTCGTTAGGTTTTATAAACTGAATGTTTCAGCACTGTATAAACCATCACTGTCTTCCTATCTATTTAATGTTCTTTTTTAAAAAATATGTTTCATACTTTTTTGCACTGAGCATATCCTTCTGTATTGTATATTTATGGAAGGCAATGGTTATAGCTAGCGTATTGCTTTGAATACAAGGTACGATTGGTAGCAAATGTTTGCTTAGTGGAGTTGGTATATGTGATGGCCAGTTAATTGAAGTATACTATTTTCTTATCCTTTGGATTTTGCTCCGAGGCTAATGAGTATATTTTGAGAAAAGAGTTAGCTTAAATTACTGATGTTCACAGTTGGTCCAGATTGTTTTGCTACTTCAAATTACCATATGACATGTCTTTCTGTTTTAAGTATAAAAGGATTTAAGAGTATAACTACTAGTATTAACATCTATTTGGATTTTACCATTATTAAAAGATCTTGGTTTTTACTTAACTATTTTGATTACATTGGTTTTTCATTGGGGAGAATGTAATAGAATGATTTTACTTAGTAATATTATTACCACTGAAACTGAGCAATGTTGCATACCTTTAATCCCTTCACTTGGTACCCAGAGGCAGTGAATTTCCCAAGTTCAAGACCAGCCTGGTCTACAGAGTGAGTTCCAGGACCACCAGAGCTACACTGAGAAACCCTGTCCTGAAAATAAAATTTTTAAAAAAATTTTTAAAAAATGCATATAAATATACACACAAATATATACAAATTATTATTACCTTATAAAGGTAATACTTGCTTTTAAAAACAAAACTAAAGCAGTCTTTTCAGTAAAGTCACTACAAAGTAAGACTTCAACAAACACAAAAAGAGACCAGTCCAAAATGCCTTTATTATACATGTATGTAGCTCTAATTGAACATCTAGAATGTTCTAGAGCTGGAGACGAAGCTTATTCGGTGGAGTTCTTGCCTAACATGCATAAAGCTTAAATATAGATAAATATATTATTTATATTTATATAAGTGTACAATGTTTAGACATAAATAAAGCATTGTTGCATAAAGCATAAATACCTAGTTGGATCCTTGGTGTTGCATAAAACCGAACATGGTGGTATACATCTGTAATTTCAGCACTTGGGTGGTAGATATAGGGATATGTAAGTTCAGGATCATCTTTGGCTGAATAGTGAATTTGTGGCCATTCGGAGATACATGAGACTATCTCAGCAAAACAGTAATTTTTCAAAAAAAAAAAAAATTCCTATTCGCATATCTCAAATGCCCTCTTTCTCCAGTTGGCTGGCTCAAGCCAGGTTTCAGATAGGATCTGTATTATGATTTATTGTTGTTGCTCAAGTCTTGTTACTTAGAATAGGTTTTTGTTTTTTGCTCCCATTCTGCTTAGTAGGAGAAAATGGTTTTACTCTAAACTGTTGTACATTTTAGATTGATGTTAGCTTCTTTTTACTTCACAGGTTCACCACCTCCTCAGGTCTATGAGTTTGTTTTTGTGGGGGAAAGGCATTGAGAAGGTAGTTTTTCTTTTCCAAGGTGACATTTGATGGGGTTTTGGTTGTTAAATTTATCCAGAATACTTGTAGTGCTTAGTTTCAGAAAAAAAGTTTCATCTCCTGGTGTGCCTTATGACTATTTTATTTCTAAAAGCCCCACTAAATTATTATTTCTTGGGGAAGGGGTGGTGTCAAGACAGTCTCATAGGGAAGGGATGTTTCAGTGAGTTAAAGGCATTTGCTGCCAAGCTTGATAACTTGAGTTTGATCCCAGGAACCCACATAATACAAGAAGACACCTGACACTTGCAAGTTGTACTGTCCGATATGTATATCCAAAGAACAATAAATAGAATTTATTAAAAGAACAGTACTTCCTAGGAGAGATGCTTCAAATTGTATGCTGCATCGGGGGCCTAAAATGTTTGATTGTACTATTTTTACTTTTAGTCATTAGTAATAAAGTCATTTAGGAACCTTGATGTTTAAATAAAACATTTAAAGTTAGAATTTTTAGAGCTCTATCAACATACAGCTTCTTATTACTCTAGCATAGAATTTATTTTTGGTAGAAAGAGTATTGAATGAGTAGGTCTTGGGTTTAACTGGTCCTCTCTACTACATATTTAGAAGCCTGCCATTTATATATAAGGATCCTTGATTTTTTTTTTTTCCTTTTCTGTTACACTGAATTAGACCTGTGATTTTTTTTTTCCTCTAAGACTCTTAATTTTCTTTTCCAGTTTTCTGTCTTTAAATTTGTCAAGAATTTAATGCAGGCAGATTCCTTCTTCTCCAGGGACAAGCTCCCACTTACTTAGTCCAATCCCAAGTGGTCAGCCTTGGGCATATGTAAATAATGAGCAAAGGTAAACAGTCGCACAGGCTGTATATACACATGTGCCTACATATATCTGCATGTGATGGTGATTTAATAATTACAGATGAGGTCGTGAAGATTGGAACAGACACTGGAGGAGTTAAAAGTTACAGAATGAGAGATGGGAGTGGTGGAAATGCAGTGCTTATGTATGAAATTCTCAATGTAAACAAAACATTGGTTGCATTATCATTTTTATGAAATACTACTCAGTTCTAACAGTGCATCCACAATATTTTAAATATAGTCATTGTCATACTTATACTCATTAACTTTGATACTTTTTAAGGTATAAACTAATGATATTTATTTATACTTTCTGAAAGTATATGTTTCATTTAAAGAAAGAAAATAATTGAAAAGACTGGCTTAGTGCATGAGTGATTACTTAGTACATGAACAAGGACCTCAATTCGGTTTGCAATGCTGCAGAAATTAAAATTCTGTTTAATTTTCTTACTTTGATCATTTAAAATGTTTATGTTCTTCAACATGGTTATGGTCAAGAATTAATGAGTTAGATTTCAGTGGAAACACATTTCAGTTTTTAATCTGCACTATTTCAGTTTAGAATGTGGTAAGGAGGTATGCATGCATAATCTAGTTTAAATTTGAATAAGAGGCTATTTTGAATATTTATAAGATTAAATCTTTTATGTTACTCTATCTGCTTTTATTAGGAAAAGCACATGCCTTAGGGTTTTACTGCTGTGAACAGGCATCATGACCAAGGCAAGTCTTATAAATGACAACATTTAATTAGGGCTGGTTTACAGGTTCAGAGGTTCAGTCCATTATCAAGACAGGAGCATGGTAGCGTCCTGGCAGGCATGGTGCAGGAGGACTGAGAGTTCTACATCTTCATCTGAAGGCTGCTAGCAGAATACTGCCTTCCAGGCAGTTAGGGTGAGGGTCTTAAGCCCATGTCCACAGTGACACACACTTACTCCAACAAGACCAAGTCTCCAATAGTGTGCCACTCCTTGGCCCCCATAGGCTTATTCAAACATGAGTCTGTGGGGGGCCAAATCTAGCTATAACATAATAAAAAAGTACATTTAGTCCAACTTCCAAAGTCTCTGTAGTCTATAGCAGTATCAAAAGTGTTAAAAATCCAAAGTTCAATCTGAGATCCATCCACTCACTTAACTGTAATCCCGAATCAAGAGAGGAAACCGTCTGGGCAAACTCCAAACTCTGAGTCTGATGTCAAAGCAGTCTTCAGATCTCCAGCTCCTTTTTCATCTTTGTTGACTGCAACACACTTCTTTTCCTGGGCTGGTTCCACTCCTTGTTAGCAGCTTTCCTCAGTAGATATCCTATGGCTCTGGCATCTTGAAAATCTTGGGTCTCCTAGGCAGCTTCAATGTCACGGCTTGTTTCAATGTCTGGGATCCACACATAATCTTCTGGGCTCCTCCAAAGGGCTCAAGTCACTTCTCGAACTCTGTAGCACTCTATACTCAGGTTGATCCACTTCATTGCTGCTGCTGTTCTTGGTGATCATCCCATGGTACTGGCATTTCCAATATGCTGGGGTTTTCCACAACTAGGCTTCACCAATAGCCTCTTACATGCTCTCTTCATGGTGCCAAGCCTCAAACCCTTTGCATGACCCCTTCAGTCCTAGGCCAGTACCACCTGTGTGACTCTTAATCATTACCAATTGCAGGTGCTGCAAGGTACAACCTTGACTATCTGGAACACAACTTCTTTGTGCTCTCAGAAAACACTTCCCAGAAGATTCACCTCAGTGATACTGGTCTTTTCTTAATCACTACTAATTTATTTCCAGCTAACCAGCATGAATTGTCCCTGCAGTCCCTAATATTGGACTATAAAGCCACATGGCTGAAGGTACCAAGTTCTGCTGCTTGCTGGGGCTAGACCTTGGCCGGCCCCCTTGTTATGTTATCACCAGCTTTCTGTTTTCCAACTCCTTCACTGCCTAAGCTTGGCTGTCCTGGATCTTGCCTTGTAGATTGACCTTGAACTGCATGGTTCTGTCTTCTGGGATTAAAGGTGTGTACCATCATGCGTGGATCTAAACTTAGCTGGATAGGATCTTGCCCCAAAGTTGCATTCTCTTAATTCAATTTAATATCTTGAACACAGGATTCAACTCCATTTCACTTCCTGGTGCCCCTTTAATACTCAAACCATATATTTTATATTTTTCCTTTCTAAGCTTGTAATACTTACACAAAAAGCTCTTCAAGAGACTTAACCAGAGAACAAAGTCTATGATGGATGTTTCTGAGACTTCCTTTGTCAATGCAATTAATTTGAGTCTTTTCACCTTTACCTCAGACAGACTCTTCAGATGAGAGCAAAGAAAAAAACAGCCACATTGCTCACCAAAATATTAGAAAAACAGTCTGTAGGCCACATACTGAAATTCTCCACTGAAAACTCCACCCAATTCAAATCACTCCAGCAACGGTTTTCCATACTCCTACTAGTACCAAACCCAAAGTCCCAAAGTCCACATTCTTCCAATTAAAAGCATGGTCAGACCTATTGTACCAACTTCTGTCTCAGGGTTTTACTATTGTGAATAGACACCATGACCAAGGACAACATTTAATTGGGGCTGGCTTACAGGTTCAGAGGTTCAGTCCATTATCATCAAGATAACATCTAGGCAGGCATGATGCAGGCAGACCTGAGAATTCTACATCTTCATCTGAAGGCTGCTAACAGAATACTGACTTCCAGGCAGCTAGAGTCTTAAGCCTACACTCACAGTGACACACCTACTCCAACAAGGCCACATCTACTCCAATAGTGCCACTCCCTGGGCTGAGCATATACAAACCATCACAGCATAGAAATATTTCCTATTTTGAAAAGAAATATTGAATATTTCTTCTTAATACTCTGGGGATTGAACTCAGGACTTGGTGCTTGCTGAATAAGATCTATACTTGTAGCCTCCATGTGGAGGAAAGGGTAAACGGTGTTACAGGAGTGGTTTCTTGATTTTCTCTAATAGTCTTACCACCCTATACATGTTGTATTATATTCCTTCACTTCACTTGAATATAGGGTGTCAATGGTATGTGTCTAATCAATGAAGAACATTTTTGTTTCCTTCATAAAGATTTTATAATTAGCTTTTCTTTGAATATACCCTAAGCTTTTCAAAAAGGGAAGAATCTTAGAATCATCTGGTAATTTTAAAATCTTTTTTAAAAAATTCAGTGTGTGTGTGTGTGTGTGTGTGTGTGTGTGTGTAAGGGAGGATGGATCGACCTCACAGTGGGCCTATGGAAGACAGAGGACAACTGTGTGGATCCCAGGGATTGAACTCAGGCTGATGTCTGGCTTGGCTTATGTACAGTTTTATCCTCTGAGCCATCTCAACAGCCCAAATTTTCAATTTTTTTTTTTTTCAGTTTTCACTTCTATCATGATTACTGAAAATAGATTATTATACTTGTTAGGTGTACATGTAATCTAACATTTGTTTTCACAGAGCATAGGAAACATGTGGACACGTACACATCCGTGGAATAAATTCTTGATGTGGGGTGGAGGAGCAGGCCACGATGAACATATGGAGGTTAGAGGGCAGCTTGTGAGAGGTGTTTCTCTCCTCCCAACACATGGACTCCATGTAGATTTCTAGTCTTGGCCGCAAATGCCTTTCCTTAGCCATCTCATAGGCCTTGCACAGCTCCTCCTTTCCCCAGTGTGTTTGTTCTCTTATGCTATAGGACTTTGTTGTTCTACACTCCTGTATCTTTTAGCCATGTTTGTAGCAAGAAATTTAGTTAATGAGAAAGAAAATCCCTCATTTTGAATAAAATGCAGTTTTCTTGGTAAGTTTTCATTAGGCTTAGCAATGATACATTATAATGTAGGGGACTTTATAAGCCTGCTACCCGCAACCTATAACCTGAATTCTCCTGCTGTGAATTCTTTCTTGTTACATCAGACTGTAATTGCATGAGCATCTGCTAGTGGTACATTCTATTTTCCTCTCTCATCTTATACAGATTGGTTATTTTGGTCAAAATTATTCTTTTCTACTTGGAATACTTTTAGAAAAATTTGACACCTGTCATTTCTGCCTTTGAACTGAGTCCTTTTTACTTTCTAAAGCTAACTTATTCATCTGTTGATGTTTATGTATTTTCTTTTATCTTCTCATCACATTTTAGTTAATATAAATATTTCTGCAGATTATATTTTGTGTTTTTTTTTTTTTTTTTTT
>JADRCD010197457.1:0-14896 GCA_019843815.1 Montemys delectorum | reverse complement strand
GCCAAGAGAGGTTCATAAAATAGCAGAGAATCTCTTCCCCAGGTCTCCAAAACCAATAGAGTGACAAGAGACTGTAGACAGGTTGGGACCACAGTGAAAGCATGGGGACTTTTAGACTAGCTCTCTCTTGGTTTGGTTAGAACAGCTGGGCCTGGACATATACAGAACCTTGTGTAGTTCATACACGTGGGTCCTTGCACTCTGGTAGCATGGATGCTGGTATGAGGAGTCACACTTTGGCCACCAGCTTCTGAGGTTGCAGCTGAAATAAGCCATCAGCCTCAAAACCAGGGTAGAAATCTGGCACTGAGAGTTTCAGAAAAGGCAATTGTTCAGGATGGGAGGGGGGTCTTCCCCACAAGAATGGGGTGGGAAAGTAGGCAAGTCTTCAGGGTGGGGGCCCTGGATGGAGCAAGCCAAGCAGAAATAGACCAAAAGTACATCAGCCACAGATGTCAGCTGCAGACGCCAGCTGTAGATGCCAGCCTAAGGGCGGTGCCAAGCATTCCCCTGCAGACACCGGGCACCTCACACCCAAGCAACAAGGGCCAGCACAGGGGCTTCCTTTCCCCAACATCATGGACTGTAGGACCAGGAAAGAGGGGCAAGAAAAGGAGAAATGAGCCCTGAAATCAGTGAATCCAAAGACTGGGTTTTGAAAACTGGTTTTGAACTCAATTAGACTAAATAGTTACTGAGTATTTGTTTGGGGTTGGGGAAAGTTGTTCTGTTTTTTGTTTTGTTTTGGGTTTCTGCTTTCATTTGGTTGTTTTGTTGTTGTTGTGTGGGGTTTTTGTGTGTGTGTGTATGTGTATGTGTGTGTGTTTCCCCTCTTCAATGAGGTAAGGGCTAATGTGGGAGGGAAAACAACAGATCAAATATAAAGAAAATAGCTAATATTCTTCACATGCCTAAATGCTGTATGAGAAAATTTGGAATTGTGCTATACTCACAGGCAAGTATGGTCCCAATCAACGTAGCCGTGGGGCTCAGTAAGGCTATGGTTTACAATTAAGTGATTTGGACATCCTCCCAACATCAGCACACCTGAATTTCCAGACAACATCTTCTACTTATTTCTTTCTGCAGCTCTTTTCTTATGCTTGAGGCTTCTCTCTGCTCTATTCTCTTCTTTCTGGCTTCTTGAGTCCTTTCTTTTTCCCTCTCTGAAGACAGAAAATACACAAGATTTGTACACTACCTCAGAATGGCTTCTATGTGAGCCATTTGGCATATAGAAGAAAAAAAAAAAACCAAACCAAACAAAAAAGAAACTGGACTACATTAAGACCACAGAAAACATTCCTGTGATATGATAAAGTTACAGGTGTCCCCGAAGGCCCTGACATACTATACATCAAACACTTCATTTGCACTTTAGGCTTCTTAGGGAACCTGGAAGAGGAAGCTGACCCATGAAGGAGGCTGTCCCAGTGAGCTGATGACTACGCTCATGAGTGGCACAAACCCTGAAGAGCTGAGCAAGCGGAACATTCCTGGGGCAGTACGTTAACAAGTAACCTAATATAATGACCAAAAGGAAAAAACAAGTCATGTCCCTGGAGACTATCTATAGTCATAGAAAGAAGATGTGGAACTTGAAGTAAATAACTAATTGAAATGATCTGAAGTGTTTGTGCTAATCATAAGGTCTCCATTCGGAAAGATTTTGAGTTGCTTATTTTGAGGTTTATCATGCACACACACCCACACACAAACACACACATGCATACACAAATAAGCCCGATCCAATGACATTTCTGAGCATTTAGTAATTGGTAAAACCTTGGAAAATAGGAAGAGAGATTCAAATCCACATGCAGGACACAGACAGGCAGGTTGTGCCCGGCCCTCCCCTGCCTTGTCTCCTCTGTGGCCTCCCTTAGTTTGGGAGAACTTTTAGTTCAGAAAGGGACATTTTAGATCAAATTAAGTTAGAAGCAATTATGAGCCACAAGGATGGATGAGGTTGGACAGCTTTGGATTTAACAGGTGTTTTTCCTCAGAAAGGATATTTCAAATGTCATAATCCACAGGAGGGTGACCAAAGGAGATGACATACTACTATGTGACAGACATTCCATTAATTATTTCATATTGATTGGGTCATTTAATCTTCATGAGAATTCTGACTCTTGAAATGTCTCCATTTTACAGATAAGGGACATTGCACTAGCTCTTCAGGTGACTCCCTCAATTATTCTGTGAGCTTCTTCTACTTCTCTCTGCCTTCAGTTAGAGAAGCTCTACCCATGTCCTCAGTATGGCCCAACTCTGCAGTGCTCCTTCATCAACTTTTTTTTTTCCTTTTTCTGGGTGTGTACAGTATGAGCACACATCAGCAGGGGGATGCTTGTTCTTTGTGCATGAGTCAGAGACCAGAAGAAGATACCTGCCAATCACTCACTACCCTTGAGACAGGATTTCTCAGCGAACCTGGAGCTTGACTGGCAATCAGCAAGCTCAACCTGTCTGCCTGTCTCTACCCACAGTGCTGTGATTACAGTAACACATGGATTCACGCCTGGCATTTTACATGGGTGCTAGGGATTCAAATCCATGCTTGTACACGGAGAGTACCCTTAACTCCTGAGCTATCTACCTAGACCCTCTTGGAGACTTTGAACTTAAGTTCTCATTTACAGCCCAAGTCTTCTTTAGAGCTTCAATCTCTTCGCAAGTGAACCATGAATCCTCTGTTTAGAAAAACTTGGGTATCCTGAATTCAGGGAAGAAGACAACATCAGGCAGAGCAAGATAATAAATAAGACAAGAGAGACACTGAGTGGAATCAAGATATCGAGTCTTGTCCTACAGCTATGGAATATTACTCACATTCCCCTTGTATTGTACAATATGCACCCCTCTTTACTTTAAAACGTAAAATGCTGTATAGTACAATAAAGAGAGTGAAATCTCTAATATTTCTCTTCCAGGGTATTACCAAGGAGAGCCTGGCTATGTCATTCTTCTCTACGACTACAAACTAACATGGAGACTTTACGTTTGCAATAGTGAAAAGGCTTGCACACTTCAATGTGACTCTCAGCTTTGGGGTGGGGGAGTCATTTACGTTCTCAGAACCCAAGCTTCCTAGATGATACATATTCCAATACATATTCCCAAGGTGTGGAGAAGCTTAAGCACTATTCATATATGTAAAGTTTGCAGCATGATGCACACACAGCCAAGTAGCTATTTGGTAACCATGTCCAGTTGACTATCACAGACATCCCAGCATTAGGAAACTGCTCTCTGAGAAGTAAAACTACCAGTCACTAAGGCGCTTTCCCAGCATTCACATTCCTATTATTTCTTGAGGCTAGACTTCAGGCAGAAAGTTTATGGAATAACCACTTGGTTGTAGTTTGTTGATTTTTTTTAAATAGAATTTTTTTATTCTGTTTGTATATTCTTTACTGAATGATCAAAGCTACTCAAAATAAATACTCTAGAATTAATAATGATTTCTTATATAATCTTCAGATACTGAAAATAAATCTTATCTTTGTAATGGGAGTTAACCAAACCTACTTTGATGTAATGAAATGGTGGTGTCCTATCTGGCTGGGCTCTAGGGTTGGGGTGGACCTGGTGCAGTACAGGAGTGTCAGCATAAAGAAGCACAGCTAAGGAGTGCCCAGGCATCCCACTTGCTGTGGTTGCAAAGCAAGATTCAGAGTCCCAGACTCTGACTGCCAAGATCCTGTCATTCTTAATGCACTCATTTCCAGCTGTGACCCACAATGCCTCCTCAGACAAATTATTCTGCAATGATCAATCGTGCCCTGCTCCCTTTAGAAGGCCTGTAACCACATTTGAGCACTAGACAGAAATACTGACTGACAGATTATTCTTGTTGGGGCCAAAAGACTTAAAATGCAACATCTCCCAAATGACTTACCAGTATGGGCAGTATGTGCTCAAGGCCCACACCTAACAACCACATCAGCGTGCTTGGACACTCAGCAGCTTCCCTCAGGGCCAGCAGCCTCTAAGCTTTAGAGGAAAGGCCCATCTGGATCTTTGTTTATAAAACACTACACACAACCCTCAAACAAGCCAAGCATGTGGCTAATTGTTTGTCTCTATTTATCCGGATGATAGACTCCACAGGAAATTTTGTCTGTTCCTGTAAATCCAGCTCCTCCCTATGTGTGCACTTGACATCTAACAAGTGCTTAATTTATATTTGTCAAATGATTGGGGCATCTGAAGGTGGTTTCTCCTTGGTTTTCCTCAAGGGAAAAGGAGTCCTAACAGTAATGAACAAGTCAAAACTGGAACTCCATATACACACACACACACACACTGTGTTGTGTGTGTGTGTGTATGTGTGCCTATCAAAAATAAGAAAATAGTCTAGAGAAAGGGTCCTACCAGTAAAGTACTGAAGTTAAAGGATGAGCACTAAATGTGGATCTCCAGAACCTACATAAATCATGTGTATATGGTGGTCTATCTGAAATCCCAGCACTTAAAAGTGAAGACAGGAGATGCCTAAAGCATGTTCATTACTTAGTCAAATTGGTGAGCTCTGGGTTCAATCAGAAACCCTGAGTCAATATACAAGATAGAGAATGATTGAAAAAGACATCAGGAATCCTCAGACCTCCAGAAGCACATGGACATACATATACATACAAGCACACACACTAAATAAATAAATAAATAAATAAATAAATAAAGAAAATTACCAAATGTGGAAATTTGTCTTGCTGAAATATAAGGCACATGGAGAATCTTGTCTTGCCAATACAGAAAGAGTGTTCTTTAGCCTAAGGTTAGGCTATAATGTACTAGTTTGTATCCTTTATAGCTTATAAAATGCCATTAGAGATATAAAAGCATGTGCTTGCTTTTATTCACTTCTACTAATCATATTCACTGAAAGATTTGGACTAACCATATGAGTCACTTTAGTAATTAATATGTCCAAAAATCATGGTGGTTGAGTCTCATAAAATTCAAAAGTTTGATGTTTATATTTTGATACATGAGAATGATTTAAGGGGAAGTCTAGAAATATTTTGACCTCAGAGCATGGCAAGAACTGTTTAAGCATTCTTCCTCATTTTGTTAAAAGTTTTCCTTCTTATAATATGGAGTCCTAGATGGCTGCCTATGATCACGTTCAAAGTCTATAATCTCGCCTAGTGGCACCATGTCCTCCAACAGCTGTTGCCTAGTGTGGGTTTGTATGTTAAATCGTTTGATATCCATGTCTCTTGAATACATTGTGAGCATGAGTTGTGGGTTTTGTTTATGTGATGCACCCAGTGCCTAGAATAGTGCTAGAATGTAATAAGTGCTTAGTATAGACTTGCTAAATGGATGAGTTGATTAAAGATTACATTACAGACCATAATGTCTGTGCGAATACAATTTAGAAAGGAAGTCATGTTAATGATGTGGTTGGTGTCCAAGGCATTACCCCTCATAAGAGGAAGAGGTCTGGAAACAGATGGGAGCAAGTACAATCCAACTCCACTCTTTTCTAGACATGTTTACCATCCAGCACTGAACCATTGATCAGCCTCAAGGCTGTTTTGGTATGTGAAAAGTAGAAATAACAGTAATCACCACATAGATAATTATAGAGGTTGTATGAGATTAAGGTTATCCGCATTTTTGTAAAAACTCTAAGAAGAATCAGACTATACTGGAATTTTGGACATGCATGCCTATTAATGGCATAAGAGATTGAGTTGCGCTGAGCCCTCAACTCATCCTGTATGCCAAAGTCTACTAATAGATGTCCAGTTGTCACAGGGGCATAAAAAACTGGGATTGGGGTCTCATCACCTTTAAGTAGGGAGTTTCATAAAACTGTATATTCAAGTAAAATGAGCAATAGTTAAGTGTTTAAAATTAGTTGTCTCCCTTGGTATCCTACAACTTGTCATGTATGTCCTCCTTTCCTGTAGATAGAAGGTAATCCTTTCCCACCAAACACTGGGTGTACCCAGGGATTTGCCTTAGTCAATGAATCCTAAGTGGAGATGATGCATGACACACCAGTGTAGAAACCTGAGACATGTTGGTGCGGTTTTGTTTGGCACCCTCTAAGCTTCTGCCCTCAGTTATGAAAACGGCATGCCCTACTTAGGTATATTCCTTCAGCCTTGGTTCTGGAATGGAAGTAGACATACCTCCAGGTCAAGCCCAGGCAAGCTTAGCAGAGCCACTACACACCATGGCCTTGGCAGAATGTGAGCACAAGTGTTTATACAGCCATTGAGAAGTCCACACAGTGTGTTACTTCAGAACAAATGCCACAGGACGAACTGTCTTCCCACGTCCTTTGAGACAGGAGCATCTGTCTCTTCTCAAGACTTGATGGGATTCTGATAATATCATGTTTGGGAACATCTCTCCTGCACGATCCACCCTCCCTCCTCTCCTTCCTGCCACCTGTTTGTATGAACAGGCCTTGAGCAGCTTCCACTATAATTCAGTTAATAACATTCCTGTTTGTCATGCCAGTAGAAAAAGAGATGGCCCTCTGCTTTGGGGATGGCGATAACTTGTGGAGCTGCAGAGACTGGATTAAATCGAAGGCTTTGGGGCCACCTGACCTTGCCTCTCCAGTACTTTATTGGGAATGTGATAGAATAATTTATTGTTAGAAAAGCAAGATAAAACCTGTGGAAGGACACACTCTGTTACAGGCCAGGTGGTTTGAATTTGTGTATAGTAATTATTCTAGTTTCTGACAGAACCTAATAAGTCTGTCTATGTTAACTGCTAAATTATTATTAGATAATCAATGCTCAGCAGTCTGGTGACAAGGTCTGGAGGCACCATCAGGAGCTAGAACACTCTGCATGGTCATTGGTCATTGGTAGATGCCATGCCTCTGACTCAGAGTGACACTGTGCTTTGTACTCACTACCATTTCAGTGACAAAGACATGCTAACATGCTAACATGCTTCAGTTCTGGAGAATAATGGTCTTTGAACACTTGGTATTAGGTCATATTCAAGGTTAACATTTTATGTAAATAAAAATCCTTAATATAAGTTGGGCAATGTCATAATCGTGATTGTCTCTAAATAAAACTCATATAAGACTTTATGAAAAGCCAGATCTATAACAGATTGTCCTGATTCTTTTACCCTTCAACAAAGATGACACACCTGGCTTGGTATTTTAAACTTTCTTATAGTCGTACAATTTGCAAATTGTATAGCATATATTTGAGTTATATAACATGTTCTATATTTCTCTGTATTCATTGTGAAAGGATTGCCATTTTCAAGCTAATTTATAACTTTATCACCTCACATTAGTAATATTTTGGTATATACTAAAAACATTTAAAAGCTGCTCTCACATCAAATGCTATAAGATGGTATTAGTCAGTTGACACACTCTATTCTAGATATTCTGGACTCATTCTGCATCATTAAAATAGCATATCTGTGGACTAATGTCTTTCTATTTCCCCCCGCACTCTAATTTTAAATGACTCTTCTGTCTGCTGTGAGTTGAATCTTTCCAGGTTTCCTAGGTAAAATGATTGCAAAATATTTGTCTTTCTGTACCTGGATTATTTCATTTAGCATAGCGCTCGACAGTGTCATCCACGTTTTTACAAAAGCCAGAGTTCCCCCTTCTGAGAAACTAATATTTCAATGTCTTCCCCGGTGTACACTTAGGTTACTGCCATATCTTGGGTACTGTGAACAACGGTGCACTGATCATGGAAAGACACCTCTAATTTTATTCCCTTTGGGAATATTTTGAGAGAGGATGGGTGGATCATAGGACAGTTGTATTTTTAATTTTCTGATAACCTCTGAACAATTTTTCGTAACTGAAACTCACCATCTGTGTATGGATCGGTGGTGTGATTGTTTATAAAGAAGGAATAAAAGGATAGGGAAATAATATCACTATTGTTAACGTAACATTTGTTCCTTTTCTAAGGTTGACTATATCAAGCTTTTGATTACTATTGTCTTCAAAGTACAAAAGTAAAATTCCCCAAACTTTGGCGTCCTGGTCCATAGTACAGAAGCAACGATTTTCTGTGTTCAGTTATTCCCTAGAAGAGCCTTGGGAAACTGTTTCATTACAGAGCTTAACCAACTGGAGTCTTGGTACCTTCACTATCCAGGTACCCAGCAGGTCCAGAGGTACTCTTCTCAGGCAGCAGCTAATCTAGAAGCTCCAGGGTCAATCATCGCAGGCAGTAGATAATCCGTAAGATCCAGGGGTACTAATTTCATGCAATGGATAATCCATAATATCCAGGGTGACACATTTTAGTTAACAGATAATCCGGCAGGTCTAGGGGTACTCATCTCAGGCAATGGATATTAAGTAGGTTTCTTATACATTCACTTTGTCAGGACAGGAAGCCTGAGAATATTCCATATTCAAATATAGTGAAATAAGGATATTCAAAGCCAAAAACTATGTAAATCCCATTGTCCCTTGAGAGGAGAGATCTACATTCCTTGAGGTAGCAGTCCTCAACTTCCATCCCCCATGACTCCCAGAAGTTTGAAATGAATAAGTATCCAATTACCCTTTGCAAAAGAGACATAACAACTAGCTCCCAGTGCCTCCACTTATTCTCCTTTACGGTGTAACTGTCTTAAAATTACTTAGAAACTAAAACCTCAGCCACTAGCTAGCAAAAGGCCTGAGAATATTCTGGCTGATGAAAATCTATACTTTGCTACAATCATTGCTGGAGATGTCCTGATAAGCTCACTTGCACAGTTGAAACTGACATTTCATTGACTTAAAACTTAGTGTTTGGTTTGTTTGTTTGCCCAACCCTGCTATTTCTTACTGAAATAAATATCAAATTTTCAGAAGAATTGTTTTTTTAATTATTTAAGATTCTATTACTCTCTTTTAAAGCAAATACAATTTTTCCTTTAAAAAGTATCATCAAGCATATGAAAGTGTACTGATAATACGCCTCTTTCTCTATAGAAATATAAATGTCAAAGTTCTGGGGCCCTGAGTAAAGATTTCCAGTGCCGAAAATCCAAATGCCATAAAAATCTAAAGTGACATTACACTTACATATGAGATACTTGATGCTTCCTCATGAAGGTTATGAATAAATTAAGGATGTTCCTTTTAACCTCTCCTTTTCAACATTGTACTGAAGTAACACTTAATTCAGTGAAATACAAGAGGGAAATGAAGTGTGTATAGATATGAAGCAAAAGCGTTGCCTTTCTTCATAGATGCCATGACACTGTGGAAAATCTCAGGGACAAGAGAAATGCCTGAGATGACAAGGAGATTATAGGGAGTTTGCAAGATAGGAGGTTGTCCAAGTCAGGATCACTAGAACTCTGACAAGACACCATGACCAAAAGCAAGTTGAGGAGTGATGGAGTATGCTTGGCTTACATATCCAGAGGCAAAGATCACGGAGGGAAGCCAAGGCAGGCACTCTCACAGGGCAGAAACCTGGAGGCAGGAGCTGATGCAGAGGCCATGGAAGGGTGCTGTTTCCTAGCTTGCTTCTGATGGCTTGCCCAGTCTGCTTTGTTATAGAACCAGGACCAGAAGCCCTGGGGTGGCTCTACCTACCATTGACTGGGATCTCCCAAAATCATCATTAACTAAGGAAATGCCCTACATGCATGGCTGAAGCTCATTCTTACAGAGACATTTTCTCAGATGAGGTACCCTCCTCTCAATTGGTTCCAGATTGTGTCAGGTTGACATCAGTAGACTGTTGTGATGGTTTGTGTATGCTTGGACCAGGGAGTGACATATTAGAAGGTGTGGTCCTGTTGGAGTAGATGTGGCCTTGTTGGAAGTGTTGTGTCACTGTGGGTGTGGGCTATTAGACCCTCATCCGAGCTGTTTGGAAGTCAGTCTTCCACTAGCAGTCTTCAGATCAAGATGTAGAAATCTCAGCTCTGCTTGTACCATGCCTGCCTAGATGCTGCCATGCTCCCACCTTGAAGATAATGTACCAAACCTTTGAACCTGTAAGCCAGCCCCAATTAAATATTGTCCTTTATAAAATTTGCCTTGGTCTTAGTGTCAGTTCACAGCAGTAAAATTGTGACTAAAACGGAGGTTGGTACCAGGGACTGGGGTAGTGTTGAGAGTGCCTTGAATCACACCAATGCAATGGCTAACATATTAATGTCTCCTGTTTCCAAAGCAAGTCTATAGCCATCGTGTTTTTTAGCAATACAGAGCTGGAATTTTTTTTTTTTTGTTGCTGTTTTTTTTTTTGTTTGTTTGTTTTATTTTTGTTTGGTTTTTTGTTTTGGCTTTTTGCTTGTTTGGTTATTTGTTTTTTCAAAACAGGGTTTCTCTGTGTAGCCCTGGCTGTCCTGGAACTCACTCTATAGACCAGGCTGGCCTCGAACTCAGAAATCCGCCTGCCTCTGCCTCTCAAGTGCTGTGATTAAAGGCATGCGCCACCACTGCCCAGCAAGAGCTGGAATTTGAATGTGAAAGCATCACCATGTGTATAACTCCAAGTGAAATATGAGAGTAAAATTTATGGTTTTTTTTCATTGAAAAAATTCATCAATTTATTCTGATCATGTTTCCCCCTCCTCAGACTCATCTCAATCCTAACCACCTCTCTATATACTGAGTTGGATACCTTTTATTTCTATCCATATAAAAAGAAAACAAAACAAACAAAAATAAACCACAAAGAATCCCCCTTCCCCCACCTTGCACATACACACACACATACACCCACTGCAAAATAAGAAAACAAATATACAAACAAGAGATAAATAAGCCAAAAAAAAAGAGCCCAAACAAAGCAAATACCATTGATATCATTTGTATGATAGTGTGTTTATTAGGGGTGGGGGTCATCCACTGTCTCAGAACCAGAATCTCATCAAACTTGAACCTGTGCAAGCTGCCAGAGTCTCTGTGACTTCATAGATACATCTTCCTTGTGCCTGGAGGAATTTCCTTGGAGTTCCCCATCCCCTTTGGCTCCTATACTCATGCATCCTTCTCTTTCCCATAGTTCCCTGAGCCCAGAGGGAAAGAGTTTGATAAAAACACCCCGTTTCTACCAGAGGTTCTTTTATTGTTGAGACTACAAAGCAATTGTGATAAAAACTGCATGGTATTGGTACAGTGACAGGCAGGTAGATCAATGGAATAGAATTGAAGACCCAGAAATGAACCGCAAACCTATGGCCACTTGATCTTTGACACAGGAGCTAAAACCATAAAGTGGAAAAAAGACAGCATTTTCAACAAATGGTATTGGCTCAACTGGCAGTTAGCATGTAGAAGAATGCAAATTGATCCATTCCTATCTCCTTGTAAAAAGCTCAAGTCCAAGTGGATCAAGGACCTCCACATAAAACCAGATACACTCAAACTAATAGAAAAGGAAGTAGGGAAGAGCCTCGAGCACATGGGCACAGGGGAAATTTTCCTGAACAGAACACCAATAGCTTATGCTCTAAGATCAAGAATCAACAAATGGGACCTCATAAAATTGCAAAGTTTCTGTAAGGCAAAAGACACTGTCAATAGGACAAAACAGCAACCAACAAATTGGGAAAAGACCTTTACCAATCCTATATCTGATAGAGGGCTAATGTCCAATGTATACAAAGAACTCAAGAAGTTAGACTCCAGAGAACCAAATAACCCTATTAAAAATGGGGTACAGAGCTAAACAAAGAACTCTCAATTGAGGAATACCGAATGGCTGAGAAGCACCAAAAGAAATGTTCAACATCCTTAGTCATCAGAGAAATGCAAATCAAAACAACCCTAAGATTCCACCTCACACCAGTCAGAATGGCTAGGATAAAAAAACTCAGGTGACAACAGATACTGGAGAGGTTGTGGAGAAAGAGAAACACTCCTTCATTGCTGGTGGGATTGCAAGCTGGTACAACCACTCTGGAAATCAGTTTGGCTGTTTCTCCAGAAATTGGACATATAGTACTACCAGAGGACCCAGCTATATCACTCCTGGGCATATACCCAGAAGATGCTCCAACATGTAATAAGGACACATGCTCCACTATGTTCATAGCAGCCTTATTTATAATAGTCAGAAACTGGAAACAACCCAGATGTCCCTCAACAGAGGAATGGATACAGAAAATGTGGTACATCTACACAATGGAGTACTACTCAGCTATTAAAAACAATGAATGTACGAAATTTTGGTGGAAATGGATGGACCTGGAGAATATCACCCTGAGTGAGGTAACCCAATCACAAAAGAACACACATGGTATGCATTCTCTGATAAGTGGATATTAGCCCGGAAGACCGGAATACACAAAGTGCAAACCTCAAGCCATATGAAACTCAAGAAGAAGGAAGACCAAAGTGTGGATACTTCATTCCTTCTTAAAAGGGGGAACAAAACACCCATGGAAGGAGTTGTAGAGACTAACTATGGAGCAGAGACTAAATGAAGGACAATTCTGAGACTGCTCTACCTGGGAATCCTTCCCATATTCAGTCATCAAATCTAGACACTATTGTGGATGCCAGAAATGCTGGATGACAGGAGCCTGATATAGCTGTCTCCTGAGAGGCTCTGACAGTATCCGACTAATATAGAAGTAGAGGATCACAGCCATCCATTGGACTGAGTACAGGGTCCCCAATGAAGGAACTAGAAAAAGGACTGAAGGAGCTGAAGGGTTTGCAGCCCCTTAGGACGAACAACAGTATGAACTACCTAGTGCCCTCAGAGCTCCTAGGAACTAAAATACCAACGAAAGAGTACACATGGTAGGACTAATGGTTCTAGCAGCATATGTATAGCAGAGGATGGCCAAGTTGGTCATCAATGGGAAGAGAGGCCCTTGGCCCTGTGAAGGTTCTATGCCCCAGTGTAGAGGAATGCCAGGACCAGTAAGCAGGGGAGGGTGGGGTGGTGATCAGGGGGAGGGGACAGGGGTTTGCTTTAGTTTTAGTTTTTTATTTTATTTTACTTTATTTCTTTTTTTTTCTTTTGGAGGGGAACCTGGGAAAGGAGACATTGTAAAAACACCCCATTTAGGACTAAGTGTTCCAAGGTCTCTCACTCTGCACATTGTCCAGTTGTGGATCTCTGTATAAGTTCCCATCTATTGCATAAAAACCTTCTCTGAGTATGGCTGAGTGAGGTCCTGGTCTATGGGGATAGCAGAATGCCATAGGAGTCATTTTATTGCTTTAGTAGAATGGTAGTACTAGGCATTCCTCTAGGCCTGTGACCCAGCCAGTATTGGGTTCCTAAACAAAATATGCAAGATCTATGTGAAAATAGCTACCAAACTCATGAAAGAAATCAAAGAAGATTTAAATACTTTGTATAGGGACGAATTCCAGAAATAGGTTCTACGTGCTCCTCTTTCTAGTCCCCTAATGCTATTTCCTGAGTACCTGAACTGATCCCCTTGCTCACTCCTCAAGCTGTTCTCACCTCTCCTCCTGGCAATATTGGAGAGCCTGTACCAAGTGTCTATGTGGCTCACTGCAGCCCTCCCCTCCACTTCTGTCTGACATTCTAACCTCAAGTGCTGAAGCACTGAGAGAGAAACCCACGTGTTATATAGAGTGCCCGCTGGTGATGTCAGCAGCTCCACCTTTCCAGGGCTGACCTAGGAGCACAGCTGCTCCTGAAACCACACACCAGCACAGAACAGACTCACAACTGAACTTAAAGCTGATCTTCAAGCTGACATTACCCTTCTAGGCTGGATCATGTCAAATAAGGAGTCAAACATCTAAAGCAACAAAAAGCAGATTGTAGAAAGGATATTGGAAGAAATTACCTCAGAATAAAGAAATAATGACTGCTACAATGGAAACTAGAAGGATCCTATTGGTAGAGAGGGCAAAGAAAGGTCTTTAATGGAGGAGAGATTGTAAATCACAGATAATATGAATGGGAAGGGGAAATAATAGGGAGAGAGGTTCAAGTAGGGAGAGGTAGAGTAGAAGAAATGGTTGGGGGAAAGCTAAGGATGTTTAAACAAGCCATAAGAAAACTTATTATGTAATATCATAAATATAAATTATAGTTATGGGCATAGTACTTAATATATTGGTATATTATATAGTTTATATGTGTTATATATTATATTCATATAAAACAATTCAATAGGACTTACCCTACATACAGAACTGTGCTCATTACAGAGTAGTTAACAAATAAAAAAGGTCTGTTCTAGGTGTGGGATACATTCTACCAAGTTCTGGTGCCCTGAACATTCACCCACAATACAGGCTATTGCTATAGTTCTTGACTGCCCACCAGAAATGGGAGAGAAGAGTCTGTTGCTTAAAACACCACTCCCGTTGGTAATAGGAATGGGGAAATCAAGTCAATACTAACCAAGAGGCTGCTTTCTGTACTGGCTAGCTCTCACAGTACTGGAAGGTACTATGCAGGCTCCTGAGGAGAGGAGGGCATAAGAAGTTTTTGATAGGTGTAAACCCTACAAGCTGAAAAAAGACTAGTGTAGCAAGCTATATTTATGGGTGCAATGATCACACAGATATTATAAAGGCAACTAACTGCTTTCTGATTGGCCCATTCTACAAGAAGAAACCAACTCGGTACTGCAAATCTGACCCAAACACCATAGCCTTGGAGCTCCCAGGCCCAAGAGAGGAACTTACTCCTATCATCTTGTTAAATGGATACAGTGACACACTGCCCTCTCTGTGTTTGCTCCTTTATGCTTCCTACCCACCATTTGTACACTATTCTCCATTCCTTGCTTGAAGTGATAGACTGAATCATCTGAAAGTGGAGGACCAAAATGAATCCTTTCTTTTAAGTTGCATTTGTTAGGTGCCTGGTCCCTGCAAAATCCCAAATAACATATCAGAGTAGATGGAGCAACTGAAATATCAGAGATTCTGCAGCACACCAACTGGAGCAGCCCCAAACTCTGGAAATGA
>JADRCD010197456.1:0-14888 GCA_019843815.1 Montemys delectorum | reverse complement strand
GGACACATGTAAACACCACATACACACAGAAGGCTGGGGATGTAGCTTAGTGGCACCTGCCTAGCATGAGGAGACTGCATTCCATCCTCAGTACAGAAAAACAGAAACAAAAACGTGTGTGTGTGTGTGTGAGAGAGAGAGGGGGGGGGAGGGAGAGAGAGGGAGAGAGAGATTGAGAGAGAAAAAGAGAGAAAAGAGGGAACACTTTAGGAATATTAACAAGCTACTTTCCAGGAACATTACATGCATTTGCACGCCCAGTTTCAATGGCTTCCACACCCCTCTGAAGAGATGTTTCATTATTAACATTAGCTAGTTATGTGCACAAAGAGAAAGAATGCACCAATAAAGTTCAGACAGAGAGAGAGTTAAAACTCACAACAGGGCACACCTTCTATAGTGCTTTTATGGAACCAGAATGTACTCTGTGGGACCCTTAGCAAACAGTGCTGTGCCATGGAACACCAACATAGTATTATAATAATAGTAACTAGCAATTAGTGGGTGCCTGGCACGCGTTTAAGCACTTCTATTAAGTCCTTTGATTCGTTAGAATGGCTGTTCCACTGGCTGACGAGATGGCTCTGTGGGTAAGGCATTCACTAAAAGCCCTGATGACCTGAGTTCAATGCCTGGAACCCACACGAGAGGAGAGAATTGACGCCTGCAAGTGATTCTCTGACCTCCACAGATGCAAATATACAAATAAATGTTTTTTAAAAAACCAATGGATGCTCCTGGGTTCAAATCCTGATTTGGTAACTTTGCCTGCCCCCCCCCCCCAATAGCACTTGGGTGAACTGTCTCTTCCATAAATGATGTCTCTACAAGTCCTTCCTCTGTCAGCTTCCTTGACCTTAGCTCTTTGGATGCAAAATGGAGATGTTAATAGTCTCTGTCTTGATGGACAGTGGTAGCACATGCCTTTAATCCCAGCACTCGGGAGGCAGAGGCCAGTAGATCTCTGCTAGTTCAAGGACAGCCTGGTCTACAAATTGAGTTCCAGGACAGTCAGGACTATTACATAGAGAAACCCTTTCTCAAAAGACAAATCAAAACAAAAAGAAAAATAAAAAAGGTCTCTGCGTCCAGGGCAGCTGAGAGAAATGAGGTCAAGTGGGCAAAATGTTCCCTGTGTCAGCTGTCCTGTGGAAGTAAGGTGAGGACTCACCACGGTTTACCTGGGACCCTCTCCTTGCAGGTAGATGACATCTTGGGGGATCAGCCAACAGCCAAGGAACAGGTGTTTACTGCACTGAAGCAGTTTGCTGCTGCACAACGGGTGGATGAGCTGGTGTGGACCCTCACTCTCGTACTGCCCAGCGAGGCTCAGGGGCCCGTCCTGGACAACCTCAGGTAGCTCTGTGGATGACAAGATGGGAAGACCTAGTGGGTTTCACTCAAGGTGGGACATGGGGCCCTGCTCCTGAGCTGGTAAACAGAGGCAAGCCTGTCAGGGCAGTTGTGTTGTGATGGTGGGAGGGACAGCTGATACTGGCCTGTGAACGACCACTTCTTGAGGTAAAGCCACAGCTTCCTGACTCTGTCTTAAACCAAGATGGCAGGATATTCTCAGCTCCGTACTGTGACTGAGCTCAGGGCACAATATGAAGGAGTCAGTTCTGTGTGGGTCCTGACATCCACACAATCCTACAGGGCAATGCCTGCTCTCTGACTCTTGGTACCCCACTTCTTTCTTCTCTCTCTTTCTCTCTCTCTCTCTCTCGCATAGGGTTTCCTTATGTCTTTCAGGCTGGCCTTGAACTCAAGATTCTGCTGCTCTAGCCTCCTGAATGATATAATTCAGGTGTGAACCACCAAGTCATCAGCCTCTTTTTATTTTTAGTGTGTGCGTGCTCTCTCATGTGCGTGTGTGTGTGTGCGTGTGTGTGTGTGTGTGTGTGTGTGTGTACAAGATATTAACTGTTTAGCCCTGGAGAGCCTGAACCTTGCTATAAAATTCAGGCTGGTCTCCAATTCATGAAGATCTAACCTGCCTCAGCCTCCTGAGTTCTAGAATTAAAGTTGTCCGACACGCTAACCGCTGAGCCATCTCCCCAGCCCCTACACTAGGGCTCTTTGATATCACTTTGATGATGATGATGATGATGGTGGTGGTGGTGGTGATGATGATGGTGATGATGGTGACAGTGGAACAGTGTGCCAAGGACTTCATTAGATCCTTGAAGGACACTATGTCGCCAAATTAACTCCATTCAGATAGTCAAGTGGCGGTACTGAGAGAATCATAGAGTAAATCAATGGCTATCACAGGCTCTTGGACCCAGTTAACTGTGTATTTGAGGAAGTTTCTGGTGGGTCGTGGCTTGGAGAGACTCCAGGTGAGCCAGGAAAACCCCCATCCCTGGCCTCCTTCACTGAGGGCCTCCTCTGCACACAGCTTCGATCAGACAGCCTCTGGGATTTTTCATACTCTGCTTGTGGGTCTTGCTTGGCTTTCTCTCCAGGCTCTTGCCCGAACCCTCCCCCTTTCCGGGCTCAGTCTGCCCCCTCCCCTCGCTGCCATTCACCCCGCGGTCTGCCCCTCCCTCTGGGCCTGGCCAATGTCAGGGACTGGGCTGGCCAGCCCCCCCGCCCCCACCAGCCCGGGCTCAGCATCTCGACTCTGCAGCGAAACGCATAGGAGGCCACCGAAAGAGGCCACCATGAGCTGCCTGGGGTGAGTGAGGGGACTGACTCTTGCTGAGAAGAAAAAAAAAAAAAAAGCTTGAATAAGGAAAAAAAAAAAAAAGTTATTTCTAGAGCGGAATTTGTCGCGGAGCTGATGCAGGGGGCTGAGGACTTCCTGGGGAGGTGACAGATAGGCAGAGCTCGGTTTCGCCCAGTTCCATGAGGGCTGGGCTTGTAGGGGGGACGCGGCTATCCCCGGGGAACTTGGTGGTTTGTCTCCAGGCCATACTCAGCGGGAGGATCGCTCAGATTTCCCGGTTTCATCTCGGTGCTGCGGGGCTTCTGTCTCCGCCCGCCACCTCTCTCGGGACAGCGGCGGCGTCTGCCTCTCTGCTTTTCGTCCCCAAGAGCCTGACAGGCCCCTGTCAGCTGAGGATCGGAACGGGAGAGGGTAGTCTAGATTTAGATCCCGGAAAAAAAGCGGGAACCCCTGGACACTCCCGGATGCCCCCGTGGCCCGCTGCTTCCCTGGGGCGCTGCTAGGAGGATGAATGGGAAGCCTGTGTCGCCAGCGGGTGTCAACTGCGACAGGAAAATTGGGGAGGTTGTTGGTGGAGGGGGCGGCGCCCAGCTGGGCTCCGAGGGTAGGGGAACATGGCAGCGGGACTTCAGGCAACGCCTCCCCATCACTACCATCCCTCTAATATCTCTGAATTTCAGAACACCTCCCTCCCTCCTCGAAGCTGACCTGTCCCCCACTGTGTGCTGGGCTCTTGGGTGTAGAGCTTCTTAGAGAAGTCTCTGAATGGACAAGAAAGCAGCCCAGAGGCAGCAAGCTAATTCTGAGATCCGAGTCCAGGTTCAGGGGCAAGCCATTTGCTAACCCAGACTCCTGCATCCAGGGCAGGGACTCAGCAGGTGTCAGCACTATACCTCAGAAAATTGGGCCTCAGAGGGTTCCGGAAGTGTGCCCTGGAAACCGGAAGGTTAGTCACTCGAGAAGAGTTCAGGGCCAAGCATCTGGGCTGGGCGCAGAAGACAAGAGCAGGGGCATCCTGCCTTGCCACTGAATAAAAACATTGGAGAGTCACTGCCCTGACCCAGGGACTGCAAGAGCAGACAGACAAGGCTTAAATAAGAGGTTAAATAGACAAAGGGTGGTAGGCGAGGATGATGATGATGATGATGATGATGATGATGATGATGATGATGATGATGAGTGTGTGTGTGTGTGTGTGTGTGTGTGTGTGTGTGTGTACATAAAGCTTTCTTTAGAACCATGCCTGAAGTCTCACCTCCTTGGGAGGTTACAATTGGAGGAGCACAAGTTCAAAGTCTGCCTGAGTAGTTTATCAAGACCCCAGCTATAAATAAATAATAAATAACTAATCTTCCCACGGAGGTTAGAATCCACTCAGAACACAGTACTGTGGCCTGAGATGGGGGTAAGGGTGGGAGTGACTGAAGTGGCCCAATCAGAAGAGAGAAGAGCTGCGGAGCAAGACTGATGTTCAGGCTTCTCCCACAAATAGCCGGTGGCTATTTAATATGGTTGAATTTTTCATAAATGTAGGTGATCACACACTAGTGGCCCCAGCACTTGGGAGGCAAGAAGGCTGCAAGTTCATGACCAACCTGGGTCACAGAGTGAGGCCCTGGGCTCAGTTCTCAACACTGGTGTATGCCTGTCATCTCAGCATTAGGGAGGTGGAGGTAGAAGGCCCAGAAGTTCAAGTCATCCCAAGCAACATACCAAATTTAAAGCCAGCTTCAGCTACATGCCACAGTGTCTGATATATACATACATATATATACATATATATACATATATATATGGTTTGTATATACATATATTTGTATAGTGATATACACACACATATGTGTACACATATGTGTATATATACTCATACTCACACACACACACACACACACATGTATAGTTTGTCTGGCTTCCCTTACTCACCCTTTAAGTACTTAATATACATATACAGGGAGTAGCTATCATCTGGGACAATGCAGACCTTGAATGTGTCCAGATTTGTGGCCGCAGTGCACAAAGGCACCGTGCTCCTTTACAAGAGCATTTCCTGCTGCCACTTGGAACCTAATTTGGGTCTGTCCCCCAAGGACTCTCAGTCTGATTAAGTGGTGAAATGGCTTTCTAATTAGGACAGGACAAGCAGTTTGGAAAGTGTGATGTGTCCAGGAGGGAAGAGAAAGCACAGTGGGGGTCAGGGGTGGGGGCTGTGGTGGCTTGTCATTCGGGGGAGGAAAGGGTGAGGTAGGGAGAGAACACAGCCGCTGGCATGGCTGAGGTGGTGGGATTTGGAATTTCTAGCTGGAACCCTGGGGTCTCTTTGGTGATGGTACAACCCTGAGCAAGTTGTAGACTGTTTTATCCTATGTACTCCCAACAGGGGTCTGAGTAGGAAACCCTGTGTGTTGCACCGGAGACAGGGCCACGTGTACTCCTTCCAGTGTCCTTTCATCCACACCATGATGTAGTTCTTGGAGCCAAAGGTCGGGGCACACACTTTTAGTAAACCCAGCACTCAGGCACTGGAGTTAGGATTGCAAGTTTGAATCTACATATGAGGTTCAGGGCCAGACTGAGCTACATCAGGAGACCTTATCACAAAGAAACAAACAGACAAAATCAAGTGGGTGTGGTCACTCCTGTACCACCCACAAAAATTATTTACATGGCATACTAGGGTGGGAGACATAGCTTAATGGGCAAAGTGCTTGCAATAAAAGTGAGAAGACCTGAATTTGGCTCCCCAGCACCCGTGTAAAGCAGGCGCAGTGGCCCAGTGATCCCGGTGTTGGGGAGATGGAGACAGAATCCCTGGGGCTCACAGGTCATTCTGTCTAGTCTAACTAGTTCACTTCAGGTTCAGTGAGAGAGCCTGTCTGCAAGAATATAAGGCAGACAGCAACCAAGGAAGACCTGTAATGTTGACCTCTGACCTCCACATGCACACTCAGGCAAGGGTACCACACACACACACACACACACACACACACACAAACACACACATTCACTCTCTCTCTCTCTGTATATATATACATATATATATATCATATTATAATACAGTGTATATCATATTATAATATATTATAGTAGTATAGTATATTTAATATAATAATATATAAAATAGTATATATTATATAGTAATTTTATATATATATATATATATATATATATATATATATATATATATATTAAACAGAGCCAGGCATGATGGAACATGCCTTTCATTCCAGCATTTGGCAAGCAGAGGCAGGCAGATCTCTGTGAGTTTAAGGCTAGCCTGGTCTACATAATGGATTACAGCCCAGCCAGAGTCACCTAGTGAGACCCTTTCTCAAATAAGTAAAATAAACACAAAAATACCCAGTGATGATAGCACACTCCTTTAATCCCAGGACTCAGGAGGCAGATGCAGGTGGTTCTCTGTGAGTCTGAGACCAGCTGTACACCTTGTCTCCCAAAATAAAAGTATTTCCATATGAGGGCCGGGGAAATGACTCGTTGGCAGAATTCAGGTCCCCAGGTCTGTGTGTTGCTAATCGTCCAGCTGTGATTTCAGCCTCAGCAAAGACAGGGGTCCCCAGAGCAAGCTGGCTAGCAGCACTCACATGGATATGCACCCACATTCATGCAAGCATACATAAGGCACACATGCACAGCATATACAAAACAACAAAAAACCCGTGTATAATACAGCTATGGTGTGTGTGTGAGCTGATGTTGAGGAAGGGCCCAGCCTTGTATGTGATCAGGTAGTGTTCATTTCCCATATGGAGAGTCTCTTATTGCTCCAGGACAACTTTGGGGTCCTTCCCTTTCTCTGTGTGGGAGCTACCCTGTGCACTCGGGCTGCTTAGAAGCAGCATCCTTGGCCTCTCCCCACTAGATGCCAGCACCACACCCCTCTCCCAGCTGTCACTGTGTGGCAGCCAAAAAGACATCTTGAGATTGTGCCAAATGTCCCCAGGGGGTAGAGGTGGGCACAAAATTGCCTCTGCTTGAGAATGATGGCTCTTGAATGATCTTCGATAATGTTCTTTCATGGAGGCAGGCACGGTAGACAAGTCTACAAATCGCCTGTTCCCTGGCGTCTTCTTGGTGCTGTCTTGAGTCATCTGGCCAAATGCCCTCGCCTCTGTCTCCACTCCCATATGGGGACTTCTCTGTGCCTAAGGTGGCCTGGCCCTGAAGCAGTATGTCCAGACTGCAGCATGAGCATCCATCCAATGCTTTCCTCTTCTCTGTTGTCAGCACAGTGGACGGATTTTATAGCCTTTGGGCGTGGCTGGTTCTAGGGCACTGATGCTGGCAAGCAAGACCTCTAATGCCTCTGTCAACGTGGGACAGTCATGGTCCTGCTGTCAGCTGTTCTCAGGATGAGAATTGTGCTCCCAGGCATGGCATAGAGCAGGGGGAGGGGGGCAAGGTGTGAGTGGGCATGGCTGAGGCTGCTGCTGCTTCTACCAGAGAGAAAGAGCTCTGAGAGATAACTACAGAGCAGCAGGGGCAAGGATGAAGGGAGGGGGCCTAGGGCACGTTCGAGCAGCATGCCCCCTTAGTATTTTTGTTTTGTCTTCAGGGCTAGGATAGAACGTAGTACTTTGTTCTTGCCAGGGAAGTCTCTTACCATGGGGATAGGCACTAGCCCCTCACGGGTAGATTCTAGTCCAAAGGCACTGGCCTGAGTCACATTCCCAGCTCCTCACTGAGGAAATGTGTGCATGTGCTCTACTGAGCTACATCCTCAGCCCACTTCTGTATTTCAAAATGTAATCACTCAGTCAGTGTGGCAGAACAAGCCTATAATCCCATCTGCTCAAGAAGCTGAGGCAGGAGTACCAGATCTTCAAGGTCTGGGTTGGGAGGGTTGACAGTGCTGTATTAGCATAGACAAGGCCTTAACGACTTTGATTCCCTTAATGGAATAAAATCCTGCCTGGAGGTATACACTTGTAGCCCTGGTATCTAGGAGATGGAGGCAGGAGACTCACAAGGTTATCCTTGGTTGCATAGCAACTTTGGGACTATCCTGGGCTACGTGAGACCTTATTGGAAGGCAGGAAGGAAAGAAAGAAGGAAGGAAGATGGCAGGAAGAGAGAGAGGGAAGAGGGAAGGATGAAGGGGAAGGCAAAGGGAGAGGAAAAGAGGATTCAAGGCCAGCCTGGATTAGAGTGAGTTCAAGACCAACCTGGAGAACTTAATGGGACCCATTCTCAAAGTCAGAAGTAAAAAGGCATGGAGATGCATCTCTGCAGTAGAGAGCATGGGCAGTATATGAGAAACTTTTATTCAAGCCCCAGAACTGAAAAACAAACAAAAACTCCCTAGCCTCTCCTCACGTCCTGCACCTTTTTCTGGGCTGGCTCCCAGCATCACCCCTCCCTTGGCTACCAAGACCTCAAAATCTCTGGGGTCCTTCCATCTCTCCTAGAATCCATAAACCCTAGCAAGGCCATCCACTGCTCTGGAGTGTGGTCTCTGACCCTGGCCGCGGCTTTCAAAGGTTTCCTTCTCCCTTGCTTCCCCTGGATATGAAGGGAGGGCATTTTCAGCACTGGCCAGCTCCTGGGAAATCCTGTGCAAATGCCTGACCAAGCACTGCAAAAGAGAGTTCTTCAAAAGGGTGTTGGCTGTAGCGGAGCGTTGCAGCCTCTGTAAGGGGATCAGGGCTCTGGGCCAGAGAGATCCCAGACAAGACCCCTGGAGAGGAAATACACTGGAGAGCCAAAGCAAAGATCTTGACAGGCTTGAATCACTCGGGTCTTCACTCCTCCGGTTGCCCCAGCGAATTGAAGGGTCCCCAAGCAGGGAGAGAAGAGGCGGGGCGGGGCGGGGCGGAGCTACCAAGAATGGGCGGGCATGGGGCCACCATGCGGGACTGGCCGGGAGGGGCCGCTCACGCTCGTCCAGCAAAGGCGCGTGGAATAGCGGACGCCCTCTCTGTCATCGCGGGCTCCGCCACCCGCTGCCCGGTGCGCATCTGCCGCGCCGCCCTCGAGGATCCAGATGGGGAAGGACCAGGGCTTCTCTCGGCACTTTAGGTAGCTTCCCCATCGCGTTCTGTGCCCCTGGGAACCTCGCACCCCGCATCCGGCCAGCTTGAGGTGGGGGGGAGGGGGCTGGGATATCAAGAGGGGTTCCCTGTTCTGGGTGGGCAACCTATTGAAACTGGGCGGAGCCCAAAAACTGGGGACAGTGGGAATAAACTGGTGGGTATGTGGGCGGTGAGGTTTCGATGTTGGGTACCCAGGACTCGCGCGCAGCCAGAGCCCTAGGATGAAGTGAAAGGTTAGGATAAAAAGTCAACCTTCCTGCATTGGCTCACAGAATAGGACAAGGGACCAAGAACGGGGGTGTTCACAGAATAGGACAAGGGACCAAGAACGGGGGTGTTTCGTGCTCTGAGTGAGACTCTAAAGCATCGCATCGTGTTTTGAATTTGGAAGCCAGGACCTTTCTACTGAGAGGAACTGTAGGTTGCTGCCTCTGAGACTCCCATTCCTGTCTTCACCATTCTGCTGGCTGGAGATCAAGGGCTAGGTGAAGAAAGCTGGGCTTGGGTAGAATACACACAGGCAAGGGAGGATCCTAGGAGAGGTTCCGGCAGCAGAAGTAACTCAATGGAAGATAATAGACTTGTGACTCCCAGGAAGAATCCTTGGAACTCGAGAAGGCCTGTTGGTCCTTAGTAAGTGCATAAGAGCCTTGGAGACCTATTGCTGGTCTGTCACAGTCAAAAAGGCAATGATACGTCCCTGCTACATCTGACTGTGCCAGCTTTAATTAACAGACAGCAGTGCCAGAACTGGGGTGTCTGGGCCAGACAGTGATGGAGCCGCAGGGAAGGCTCATGCCAGCCAGGAAGGGTGTCTGCCTCAGCAGGCAGCCTTGGCCTCAGGCCCAAGCTCCAGGATGCCAAGCAGAGAACTAGTCACCAGACTGTCCACCTCCCCAGTTTGTACCTCAGTCTGGTGCCCACCTGGCAAGCAGGACTTTGACTTCTTGGTGTTGGATGTCTAACTGTACTGGGCATCTGACCCCTGCCCAGGTTAGCACATAGGTCTGACAGTTTTGTATAAGGTGGACAGTCTCGGTATCCTTTGCCGGGACATGAGGCAAGAGGATAAGGAGAGGCCCAAGACCAGGCAGGCAGATGGAAGCATCAGGCTCAGGAGACCTCCTGGTTACCTGGAGTATCCAATCTGAAGAAGAGCCCACCTTGAGGGGTGGGACTAGTATGAGCCCTCCGGAAGGATCTGCACCCCTTCTATCTCACCAGGGAGTTCATTCTGCTTCATAAGGCTTCATTAACCTTACCTGTGGATGCTGGGAGAGCTACAGATCCAGCTCAGGGGAGGATGTATTTCAGTTGCAAACCAAGCCTTTGCTACCCTCCTCTTTTCTCTCCTGACTCCCCACCATGCCCTTGGCACTGATATAAAGAACAGAGAAGGGAGCCTTGGGGGTACAGCCAGGAAGCTCTTACTAGTGTCATGAGCCCTGATTCTAGCTGTCAGAGGCCAGCTGTGTCACTCTGGAAAGTTACAGGTTTCTCTGTGCCTTAGTATCTCCTTCAGTGGGTCAGTAAGCTCACAGGGGTGTTAGCTGAAGCTGTTATGTGGAGATGGGGTTGCATCTCTCTCTCTCTCTTTCTCTCTCTCTCTCTCTCTCTCTCTCTCTCTCTCCCTCTCTCTCTCTCTCTCTCTCTCTCTCACACACACACACACACACACACACACAAACACACACGCGCGCGCGCGCGTGCACGCACTTTCTTCTCAAGGTGCCAAGTTCTTTTCCATCACTGTGGCCCACAGCGCAACTACAAATTCTGGCTTTGGAGAGCTTCTAGACGCACAGGCACCAAGCACTCATCCCAGGGTACGGAGGACATTGGGTAGAGGCTAAGTCTCCTCCCACCACCTACAGGCTGACACCTTGGAGAGCACCGCAGGACCTCCATAGCTAAGCTCAGTGTCTAGCAGGGACAAGTGGGCAGAGGTTTACTGAACACATTCAGGGGACTAGGAACACATGCACACACTTACAAAAATAATAAAAATTATCCTTTAAAAAAACATTAAAAGGGGAAAAATAAGAATGCATCAAGCAGAGTCATAAACTTGGAGGCGGTAATTGCCCTCACTTTTGTAAGGAAGTGACTGTGGACGGGGCTAGCAGAGAAAGCAAGCAGGAGAACCGGAAGCATGAGGACCCTCGGAGGGAAGGCAGATGCCTCGCGGATGGCTGTTGTAGTTTTCTCTAGAAATCACCTGGAAATAAGAAGGGAGAGCATTAGCTGGGGCTTGGCCTAGTACAGGCAAGAACATGAGAGGATGGAGACAAAGAACAGACAGATGGAAGACAGACAGGAGCTGGAACGCCTCTATAGACTGTTTTGGGAGCAGAAAGGCCCTGCAAAGGTTAGGGTAAAGCAAACGGTCCATGCGGACTTCGCAAGGTAGGGTTAACAGGATGCCACACCCATGGTGTAGTCTAGGATAGTCAATTCTCTTCTTCCATTATGTGGGTCCCGGAGAATCGAACTCAGGTCTTTAAGCTTGACAGCAAGTACTTCTACCGGCTGAGCCATCACGGGACCAGGTCTAGGAAAGCTGGGAATGCAAGTCTGTTCACCTTAGGGGAGAATGAAAATGTCCCTGGTCACCCCTGGGGATGGGCAAACGAGGCACTAGGAGGTGCCTTTGGAATGCAGTCAGGGACGGCGCCTGACTTGATGGTCCTTGCAGGATCTTCATCCCCAAGAAGCACCGGGCGCGCTTCGACGAGGTGGTGTCCCAGGGTCTGCTGGGCAAGCTGTGCCGCGCTCGGAGGGCGCAGGGCGCGCAGCGTTTGCGCCGGAGTCGCAGCGAGGAGCGTCCGGAGCGCCTCCTAGTGTCCACGCGCGCTAGCGCTGCGCCCCGCCGTCCCGATGAGCCGCCTCCGCGGAAGGCGGCCTCGCTGCTGGGCGGCCGCACTGGCCCCGGGGGTCCTCGCAGGTACGCATGGCTTGCAGGTGACAGCTGGGGACAACCCCTGCTGTTGCCCAAGCTTGGATCGGAGTCATGGGCAGTGGGTATTTGTGAGGACAAGGACATGAGACATGTCCATCCCATGAGTCCTGGTTCTCTGTTTTCTGAGACAGGGAAGCTCACCCACTTCCAATCCGGTTCCATCTTTCCTCCCACAGGACTGTTCGAGTCTATAAAGGCAACAAGAGTTTCGGTTTCACTCTGCGTGGCCATGGACCGGTCTGGATCGAATCTGTCCTGCCTGGTGAGTCCCTAAGATTGGGAATGAGGTGACAAACCCTGAAGAAGCCCCCTCTGGTAATGCTACCCATGCCGGTTAGTCACAGAGCATCCATTGTTAAGAAGCAGAGAGTAAGAAGCAGATTTCCCAATGGTTAGAGCCAGTGTTGAGTAGACATAAGGGCTGGACTTTGGATCCCTAGAACACATATAAAATGCTAGGTGGGTATGCTAACCTCTGGTAATTCTAGCCTTGGAAGGAAGAGCTGGGATTCCCAGAGCAAGCTGGCTAGCAAGCTAGCTGTATGGGTAAATTCCAGGTTTGACTGAGAGACCCTGCCTCAGTGAACGAGGTAGAAGAGCGAT
This sequence comes from Montemys delectorum, assembly GCA_019843815.1. Classification (NCBI taxonomy): domain Eukaryota; kingdom Metazoa; phylum Chordata; class Mammalia; order Rodentia; family Muridae; genus Montemys; species Montemys delectorum. Next base: position 2,605 of record JADRCD010197456.1, on the reverse strand, counting down.
AGAGGATGCTATCAGTCTCTGGCCTCTACATATGCAGCCGCTATGCGCGCACACCTACACAAATGAAAACATCCGTACACATACACGAATGTGTCACATGTACACACACGAAAATGAAATAAAAATTTTTAAAGAAACAGAATGGTAAAGGCCAATACTTAGCCTGCCTTCACTCTTTTATGCAACCCTGCCTCCATCCAGGCTCCCTGTTCAGAGGGTGTCTGTGCCCACATTTAAAATGGGTCTCCCCACGTCAGTTAACATGATGAGGACATTCCCTCACATCCTCAGAAGTTAACCTTAATGTAGATAACCCTTCACGGTTGTGCCTGGAGGCCTGCCTCCTACGTGATTCTAGATCCTGTCCAGTTGACTATGTTAACCATCACAGCAGTTTTGGATAATGTCAGAAGGGTAGGAAGACAGTGCCCCAGACTCTGTGGCTCCCTAGAGGAGATGTTCAGGGTGTGGGTAGTGGGTCGGCTGGTTTGTATGCGAAATACATGCTTACAACCTGAGTCCTTTCCTGTGCTTCTTTTAAAATTACACTTAATTATTTTGAGGAGGAAGAAGGGGACCACACATGTGGCAGTGGTGTGTGTATGTGTGTGTGTGTGTGTGTGTGTGTGTGTGTGTGGTTAAAGGACAACTTGTAGGAGTCCGTTCTCTCTGCCACATAGTTCTCAACATCAATTCTCCCCTGTAAAACTGAAGAATGGTTATCTGGCTTGCATAGAGGAGTTGAGTAGGGGAGACTCCCACCCAAATCCACCACATGGTAGTCGGCTGACTGCATACCCTCTCTTTCTCTTCTCCAGGCAGCCCGGCTGAAAATGCCTCCCTCAAGTCAGGTGACCGGATCCTCTTCCTCAATGGATTGGACATGAGGTCAGGACCCCCCAGGGTGTCTTGTGATCTTGGTGATGAGCCATCCCCCAAGACTTTTGCCTCTTGGGACACTAACTGTGGCCCCCGAACCCCTTCTGATCTATGTCCTATGACCTGTGCCTCCTGCGTCTATCTCTTCCACTGAAATCCATTTTTTCCCTGTCATACTGGGAATCAAACACAAGGTACTTGTGTTAGGCAAACCCAATCTTAGAGCTCAGTATTTTATTTTATTTTATTTTATTTTATTTTATTTTATTTTATTTTGAGACAGTGCCTCACTCTGTATCCCAGGTTGACTTGGAACTCGCTACCTAGCCCAGACTTGCCTTGAATTCATGACCTGCATCCGCTGAGCAATGGTTTGCAGTGTTAGTTACCATGCCTGGCTCCCAGCCCTGTTTAATCTTTTTGTTTTGAGACAAGGTCTTGATTAGTTGCCCAGGCAACTTGGACTTCCTATATAGTTCAGACTGACTTTAAATTCTGCAAATTCTTCTGCCTCAGCATCCCAAGTGTTGGGATTACCGTTGTATGTTACCACAGGGCGACATAGGAATAATTCCTTCTGTGCCCAGGAATGCCAATCCAAGGCATCTGCAGGCAAAGCTGCCCAAAACCTGGGGCTTCTACCACATAAGACCTTAACTTATGTGAAAGTTGGGGTTCTGGCTAGTCCTGATTTGCTGGGTGGCTTCTACATGATGGGCAGAGCTCACTTGGCAGGCCCTCCTGGGCCATCTTCTTTTCAGGAACTGCTCCCACGACAAGGTGGTGTCCATGTTGCAGGGCAGTGGCGCTATGCCCACGCTGGTGGTAGAGGAAGGACCGGTCCCTTTCGCCAGTGGTGAGACTGTCAAGCCTTAGAGTTCCCAGGACTGTTTTGGTCGCTTCCCAGGGACGCCGCCAGGGGGTGCGATAGAGCCCAACGCGCAGCGTTCAATGCTATTCAAAGCATTGCCCGCCCCAGCTCAGAAGGCTGCTGACCCCAGCTGTCTGGGTGACTCCGGGTCACCCGTGCCTCCCCATGCCTGTGGTCCCCCGCAGATTCAGATTCTTTGGATTCCCCGACCCGGGCATCAGCTCTCACTTCGCTGCAGTGGGTGGCGGACATCCTGCCTTCCAGTATCCGAGTCCAAGGGAGGACCTTCAGCCAGCAGCTGGACCACCTCCTCACTCCTCCTGAGCGCTATGGAGTCTGCCGGGCTCTCGAGAGCTTCTTCCAACACAGGTGCCCTGGGAAGAGCGGTGGTAGGGATCTAACCTGTTTGCGCCCCACCCAAGTTTCAGCTAAACTCTGGCAATCCTGTTCTCCCTGCTGGTAGCTCCTCAGCCTTCTTAGGTGGAGAGAGGGAAGACACCAGCTAGAATTGAGGGAGGAACAATTGACACGCCCTAGAACAAACTTCGAGTTTTACATTTATTCCTTTATTTATTTTTAAGACCCAGTCTTGCTACATAGTACCGGCTGTGCTGGAACTCAGAGAGATCAGCCAGCCTCTACCTCCACAGTGCTAAGATTAAAAGGCAGAGCCACCATGACCAGCTAAATCCAAACTCTAACACCTTGGGCAACTACAGACGTATTTAAACTGCACTGAACGAATTGAGGCAGGCAGGGAAAGTTTATGGGACGTCAAGAACCCTCACTGGGCTCTTGGAATCTTAAAAATAAATAAATAAATAACAGCTACACCTATCATGGCTTATGGCAAAC
>JADRCD010197455.1:21006-40075 GCA_019843815.1 Montemys delectorum | reverse complement strand
TCTTTAGGTTAGGGAAATTTTCTTCTATAATTTTGTTGAAGATATTTGCTGGTCCATTACATTGGGAATCTTCACTCTCTTCTATACCTATTATCCTTAGGTTTGGTCTTCCTGGATTTCCTGGATGTTTTGGGTTAGGAGCTTTTTGTTTTTTGCATTTTCTTTGACTGTTGTGTCAATGTTTTCTATGGTGTCTTCTGCCCCTGAGATAGACCTCTTCTTATGAAGTAATTTCTTCCATGGCATTTGCTTTGAAAATTTTGAGAAGATATTTGGTTTGTTTTTTTTTTTTGCATTTTTTATTAGCTATTGTCTTTATTTACATATCATATGATTTCTCCTTTCCCAGTTTCCCCTCCAAAAAGAAAAGAAAGAACAAAAAAAGAAAAAGCAAGAACAAACCCCTGTTGCTTCCTCCCTCCCCCTCCTTGCTACCCTACCCTCTCCCACTTATTGGGCCTGGCATTCTCCTACACTGGGGCACGGAACCTTCACAGGGCCAAGGGCCTCTCTTCCCATTGATGAGCGACTTTGCAATCCTTCTTAAAAGGGGGAACAAAATACCCACAGAAGGAGTTGCAGAGACTATGGAGCAGAGACTGAAGAAAGGACAATCCAGCCTGATACACCTGTCTCCTGAGAGGCTCTGACAGTACCTGACTAATACAGAAGTAGAGGCTCACAGCATCCATTGAACTGAGTACAGGGTCCCCAATGAAGGAGTTAGAGAAAGGACCAAAGGAGCTGAAGCGTTTGCAGCCCCTTAGGACTGCAACAATATGAACTACAACAATATGAACTAACTAGTACCCTCAGAGCTTCCAGGGACTCAACCACCAACCAAGGAGTACACATGGTGGGACTGATTGCTCTCGCAGCATGTATATAGTTAAGAAGATATTTGTGTGCCTCTAAGCAATCTTATCCTCAAAGATGAACTGTCAGGGACTGATTTCACAGGGTTGTTGGCCAGTTATCAAAATGAGAAATAAAAGTCTTCCCTAACTGGAGTTGAGTGCTTTGGTTGTGCAGCTGTGTCTAGTCATCTCTAGATGGCTCTTGTACACATTTTAACCAGAAAAAACATTTTGGTTGTCAGGGAGTCAATAACTATTTCTTGTACATGTTCTATTTCTTATTTTTTTTCCACTGTGAGCTGTTCTTCAAGAATTGCTTTCTTGTTGCTATTTTTTCCTGATATTGACCTATTTAGTAGATTTGGAACAAGGCTGATCAGAAAGCCAACTCCAGATACATGAGTGACAGAGAGTCTTATAATGTGAAAATATGAGTTTATCAAATTCTCAGCAGGAGGTAGATATACAATTCATTATTTCAAATTGATTATCTCCATGCATGGTGACTCAGGGGTACCTTCCTTTTGGTTTATAAGAGTAAAATCATGTCTTGACTGTCCTCCATATGAACACACTCTCCTAGATGTAAGACAGGAATACCCAGTATTATACAGTGTCTGTCACTAGGGTATCTGGAATTGAGGCAGAGAAGATATATACCTGAAATAGTACCCCAAGGAAAAGTCACTAAGAAAATAAATGTTTGTAGGGAGAAAGGAAAGGGGGTCATATTCTTGGGATTACTAGAATTCACTTGGTATCATTCTGCATGCTTTCTTATGCTTCCAGCTCTTAAGTTCTCTCCTTCACTATTAGACATGAAGATTGGTTTACTAACTTCCTAGCTCATGCTATGAGTTTAGCATTTTCTGTGATGCAGGGAGCTATGTGTATAATCAAAATTCCAAGCCCCTCAAACTACTTGACTGGTCCTAAGAGTTAATCTGAGTTAATTTGGATAATACAGATGAATATTTCTCTTGATTATGTCCAATACCCTTCTCTAGTCAGTATCTTTAGATATAAGCAACACTGTAGATGTGATGCATATTCTTCCAGATCTTCCTACCCTGTACACTGGTATGTATATGTGTGTGTGTGTGTGTGTGTGTGTGTGTGTGTGTGTGTGTTTGTGTGTATATATGCATGTGTGTGTGTAGTGTGTGTGTATGTGTATAGTGCGTGTATGTGTGTGCATGTTGGTATAAGTATTTTCTAAGGACTTAGTTTAGAAATCTTTTCTATATAATAGTACTTCATTATCATTTTTTGCTGTTTTTCAGCTTTGTTTTATTTTCAATGTCATTTCTATATTTTTTTTGCCTCTTTCTTTGTTTAAGGATCTTTTAGGTTGGAATTCTAAATATTGTTCTTCAAAGTTATAGTGACTCAGAGTTCCTTTATCTAGTAGGTAGATTGAGTTCAGGACTAATCATTTTAACCCAATGCATGAGGGGGCTTATAATTATCTTCAGATTCAAACTACTGACTCTGTGCTTCTGAAGCACTGACCTGCGGGGCTGTTAATTGACTCTTGTTAGTTTCTTTTCCATAGCACTTAAAAGAAATAGAATTATTGTGCTGCTTTTTAAAAAACCTCTTCTTCTGCATAGCTCCCTGGACCCTGAGGGGAGGAGTTTGATCAAGACATCCCACTTAGTACTGAGTGTTCCAATGTCTCTCTGCACATATCAGAAATGAAGTTAATGATTCCATTCAAGTAAACCAGTATGGGGCTTTGTTTTATTTTATTTTATTTATTTTTTTATCACATCTGGTAGTCAGCTTAAACACAGTGTCACGAGGAGGATATAATTCTCAAAGGCATTGGGCATACAGGGGCTCACTGTTTCAAATAAGAAGAATGAGCTTACTAGGGTAGCTTGCCTGACATGCTACCACACCCCTCTTGTTGGTTCTTTGCAAGAGCATGTAAATACTTTTGCTGTGTACTAGATGACTATAAATGGATTGTAAGAGTTTAGCCTGTTCTTTGAGATATCAGGAGAATGATATAGGCAAAGAAGAAAAATTCAGTAGAAAAGAAAAATCACTGAGAATAGTGTGTTTTCAACACAGGCCATTTCCCAGTTGAGAAGCTTAGCTATCATTGTACTGAGAGAACACTGGCTACAGCTTCAAGGCTTTATTTATTTGTATTGAAGAAGTTTCCAAATGCTTCCTTTAAAGTCTTCCCTTTGGGTGGTTCACTTGGGTTTTGAATATGCTTCCCTGAATTTGATTCCCTGAAGCCCTTTGGCTCAGCAGCTTGGGCAAGAGGAAGGTGAATTTCTGAGGCAGCCATTTACTGATGTTGAGTAATCAAAAGGGTTGGAACTAGTACACATAGGGTATGCAAATGTGTCAGTCTATAGGAGCTCCTCCAGTTTTTAGGGTGGGTCTACTAGGATGGTTGTTTTGGGGATCCTTTCACTCCAGGGAGGAATTAAGCTCTTTGCTCAAGAGATAAGCTGTAGCAGATATCTTGAGTCTTTGGACACTCGCACAAAATTCTAAAGTACAGTTCTTTTTTTTTTTTTTTTTTTTAAATTAGATATTTTCTTTATTTACATGTAAATTTCTCCTTTCCCAGTTTCCCCTCAAAAAACCAACCAAACAAGCAAAGAAACAAACAAAAACAAGAACAAACCCCTGTTACCTCCCCCTCCTTCTTTACTTCTTTCTTCCTTTTAAGTAGATTAGCTTTCGGCAGCATTAACACCTTCTGTTTTGTACTGAAAGAAAAAGCTGTAGTACTTACTTTCAAATCTAATAAATGGATTTTAAAAGTGAATATTTTCATAACAAGTGTTAATTTATTTTGAATTAAAATTTTTGATGTGTATGTGTGTGTGCCTGTGTGCACCATAAGTTTTAATCTTTGAAAAATAGTGAAGAAAGGTCCAGAAACAAAATAGTCTTTCTTCTGGAGTCATTTGGTTGTCACACTTTATCAGGCTGTTGTTAAATGCTGAATACATATTGTTGTTTTACACAGAGCTTTGCATTCATGACAGAAAAATTAATGAAACTTGTATATTGATGTTGCATGGTATATATTGACTAGATTGTAATTCTAAGTCAGCATGAACATTTTAGAATGCAGAAAATTTAAGACAAATAATGTTAATTAGCTTGCTTTTTATTCATACTTTACAGTCCTATGACAAAAAAAGCAGACAATTGTGAAGAGTTACCAAGTTCATGGAAAACTGTCAGAACAGAGAGGGAAACATTTGTTTGGAAAAGAGGAGGAACACTGATTGAGGAAGGCTGTTCAGGTTACTAACTTTCAAAATCTATTTCTCAATTAATGCTCATGACCCTGAAGATGTAAGAACATGACAATGCTGTCACTGAAAGTGACAAATTTTCACATTTCCACTTCTCCTTGCTAATTCTGGCACCAGAAGTTTGCAAAGAACACCAACTCAGCAGATTATAGAGATGGACCTAAAAGCAGATGTTCCTATTTTGAAGCAAACCTGGTATGAAATTCAGATTTATTCATTAAATGCAAGCTGGATGATTCCTCAGATACCAGAATGTTGATGCTACTCATAGCAAGCCTTCACATGACCAACACATGAGTTTGAGACTCTGAATAGAAAGCCAACCTGGAGAACAGGCTGGGATACAGTCATATAAAACAGAAGATTAAATATGATGAAGACATTAAAGGAAAAACAAAATATTATGAGCATTCAGAGGAAAGGGGCTTTGGGTTTAGGGAAAGAGAAATGGAAAGAAAGGGAATGTACAAATCAAAGAGGCTTTTATGAAGGAGTTAGTATTTGAACCAGTCAAAGAAGACAGTTGGAATGTCAACAAATGATAGGATTTCCTAGGGATAAAGAATATAGATCTTATAGGTGGGGAAAAAGCATGGGCTATGCCACGAAGAAGATAGTGTATATGGTTATTGGTGTGTGCTGTCTGGTTAGGGTAGAAAACGCAGAGAAGTGGTGAACCTTAAGGTTACATATTGTGTTAATCCCAGATGTTAATTTTTAATTAATTTCTTAATCTCTCTGAGTCTAAGATTATTCATCTTTAAAATAAGAATATAACATTGATTTTTGCATTTGTTGTATATGTATAAAGATGATTTATCAACTACAATAATTGCAGCAAAACTCTGACAACTCAATAAATGGAAACAGTCCTCTTGGTAAGAACTTAGGTTGCATCAATTTTGGATAGTGTATTAGATCAGAAAAGGAGTGTATAATCAAAAGTTGGGTGGTACCAAGGAGCAAGTTAAGGAATATGGATTTAGTTTCACTGGCACTGAAACGTCACTGAAATTTTTACCAGTGAATTGATTTAGGTGTAGACTTGGAAATCATATTCTGATTTTGGTGATGTTTTATTGTAGAGGTAAAATATAGTGTTGTGACCACTAATTAAGGAGCATGGTAGAAAACATCTGATTATTTGTAAGGTCATCTATAATGTAAAAAATAAAAACTCTGATTTTCAAACAAAAATGTGACAAAAATAAAGACCATATTTGCTCATTTCCTTGTAGCTCTATCAATGCCTATTTGGCAAAACTTGGTTCTACAGAAATATGCAATGGTCTTTGCTCTTCAGCACAACTTAACCCAGAAGACAGTTGAGGCACTCCCATTTTGTTCGCTATGATTCTACTTCTATATCCTCTTCCTCTGACATGTGGGTCAGGACCCTGGGAATAATCCATGTGTGAAGTGGAAGGAACTTATGAATTGGAATTGTTACATCATCCTTATGCTAAATTCCATCAAACTTCCACAGGAAAGGAATAAATTACTTCCTTGAAGGCACTGGAATATAGGCTTATATTTTTTTAAAACCTACTTTAACAAGGGTTCTTAAATGCTTTGGCATCCCTTATAGCCCATTGACCAAAGGTAGGGAAAATGACTAATAGGACAAGGGGGATGCGGACCTGCTCAGAAATAGTTCTTTGGGACGACTCCAATCTTTGTTGTCAGCAGTCCAGTCCACTAGCAAAACACTGAACATGAATCAGCAACTGTTTGATCCAGAAGAAACTGTGAGGCTTTTGCAAATCTGCAGAGTTCACTGAAGCTGCAAGAAGCAGCCAAAAAACTACCAGAAGTTGTTTGGTACATTTCTCTCTATGAAATCATGACAAGCAAAGATCAGTGAAGAGGTAGGGAGGTGGGGATTATTGGCAGAGGAGGTTGTGCTTCTGCTTCTGCGTTACTCAGACTGTGAGCATTGCAAGCTAGAGCAGAGTACACAGTACATGGTCAGCCATTGTTACAGGTGGTATGGAGGAGAAACCAAGGTATGTGTTGCTAACCTAGGAACTGGGCCTGGTTAAGGGGAGTTAGGGCATTCAGTTACTATGGGCCCTTAAGAACTATATGGATTTCCAGAAAGACTCAAGGATTTGCCCTGTGTGGATTTTGAAGATGAAGAAGAGGCAGTTTGAGGATTGCATGGAAAGTGACTTTAGTATGGAGAGAGGGTTGAACTACCAACAGGCATGATTCAGAGATCTAGTTTTGATAGTTCACCTGCTTGTTGCCCCTTTGATCCTAATGATAGGTGCTATTAGTGTGGTGAAAAGGGACATTATGCTTATGACAGTCATCACTACAGCTGGCAAAGAAAAGCAGGCCATGATCTAGATCACATTACCGATCCACGGGAAGGCGATAGATACTCTTGCTCGTGCAGCAGACGCCAGGTAAAGAGGTCAAGATCAGTACCTTCTCCACAACCAAGGTTTGTATCTCTTCATAGATCAAGATCAGCTTCACTCAGAAGATCTAGGTCCAAGTCTACAGTAGGATGAAAGTATTTCCAGTCCCACTCAAGGCTGAGATCAAGATCCAGGTCTATTTCATGACCAAGAAGCAGTAGTTCAAAATCTAGACCTCCATCTCCTGAAAGAAGTTGTTCCCTACCAGGAAGTCCACACAGAAGTGCAAGTCCTGAAATGTAGCATGAAATATTAGAAAACCAATCCAGGCACCAGCCTGTGGCCTCAGTCTCTTTCCAGCCCAACAGAAAGGCCAAGACCACATTCTCTCTTTTTAGCTTGCCTCACCCAGGCTGGCCTTGCCTCTCTGGAGCTTGGAAGCCACTCTTTCCATCCAGCTCTCTAGGTTCCCATGTCTGGTTGCTGCCAATGCCCGTCCTGCTTTCAAATTCCCATGGCTGGCTGAGGTGTACTCTTGCACACCTACGCTCCACCACTGTTACTTTTCTCTCTGGAACCCAGTTGAGTCACCATGTGAAGGAAAATACCACACAATCTTAGTTTAGAAGCAACAGGTAACACAATCTCTGGGCATAGAGCCTAGCATCCTAATTTTATAAACCAATCTATGTTATAGTGGTAGATCCTGGACGGACAGCCTCCTACTTCCTACATTCTGTCTGCCTCCCTTGCTCCCTCTATAACATCTCTTTCTCCTGTGTCTGCTTTCTCCCCAGACCCAGAAGTTCCATCTTCTTGCCCAGTGATTGGTACCTTATAATTTTTATTCATCAGGGGAAAATTACATCATACTGGAAAAATGGACTGGAATTCTCAAGTTCACCCCTTAGGGAAAATTTGTTTACATTATTATAATGGGTTCATTATGTCTGTAAAGTGTAACCGAGGAAGAATAATCAACTATTTAATCAAAATGGATCTGGATTATTACTTTGTAAAATTCACAGCAGTAAAATATTGTTTTTGTTGAATGTACTAACATCTTATACTCTAAAAATATAGGTTTTTCTTAGACACATTTAAAAAACATATTTTTAACTAGAAAATCAAATCAGTGAAGAAATTAAGGCAAACCAATATCAAAGCATCATGCACTATCAGTTGGGTTGTACTTACATTCTTTCCAAACAGCACATGTCCTCTCAAGCATTGACTACAGCAAAACATCACATGCCCTTCCACCATGCAGCTTCCAGAAAAAAAACTATGTGTCTGTTGTCAAAAAAAAAAAAAAAAAATCCTCTCATGTGTCTGCTTCAATAAAAGATCCTCATATAAGACAGTTTCCAGAAAAGCATCCATGACACAACCGGGTCTCCAGCAAAATTTCCCCTTCACTGCAATTTTGAAATACTGTTAATTGCACCAAAATTGAGTCTTGACCCATTCAGAAATGAAGGAAACAAGTGAATAAAGGTTGATTTCTACAGTTTCTAGCCAACAGCAGTTATAGGTATATAAAAATCTGTTTGAAGCAGGAGAAGGATAATGGTTTGGTCACTAATCCAGGTAAAGCTGACTGGAGACAAGCATTGGGAGCTTGGAAACAATGTCCAAGTTGGAGGTTTAGACTTGGGTGGGAAGCAGGGCCTTTTAGCTAGTTATCTTGATAGTTGACTAGTTTGTAGGTTGAAGAGGGTGAAGAGGCATCTGAGATAGGGAAGTTGAACTGGATGTGGAAGAGGAATGAAAGTGGTGACTACAGAAAGAAGGGTTAAAGCTAATGAGGACAGCTATTTTCATTTGTACATAGCTTGGAATGCAAAAGGAGAGGGCGACTCCAACATTTTTTATAGTCAGGAATAGAATGACATTGTTTCTGCTTTGTGAAAGTACATAATGAGATCTTCTTTAGTGTTTCAGAGAAGTTTTGGTTCTAGCTCCAAGACTTGTTTTCCATTTTTAATGAGTGCTTGTGGCTTTGTTAGGCTCTTCTCAGGTAAGCAGCTGTACACTGAAATGTGCCAGGTACAGAACTGCCAAGGAATTCCATGGAGGATGGATGATCTTGGTTGGAGAATAATTTAATGGCTTTTAAAGTTTTGAACAGATGGTGAAGCTGCATAAATATCAAATTGTGAAGACTAGAACTCATGAGTGTATTTGGTGCATCTTCAAATAAAATTATTTTGACATTTTTTAATAGTATACATAATTCTTCTTGGTCTTCATAGCTGTAAGCCATGTAGTAAGCAGAAATGGCGAGTATTATCTTTGTCCTGATATACACCATATGTATATATACAAAGGGAGATGGAGATAGAGATACAGGCATATGGATAGCTCTAACTATTGAAAAATGTGAAGGCTTAAAGGATAGTTCATCCCAAGAGGAAGTCTTGCAAAGAGACAATGCTTCCTGCTCTCTTTCTAACCAGATTTCAAACCAGGGCTAGCATGCTTTGTCTTTCTCAGAGGAATCAGGGAATCTTTCCCTGAACCAATCACCAATGCCAGGTCTATCTATAACCTCTCAGCTAGAGAAGATAGATAATGTACTGGCTAGTTTTGTGTGTCAACTTGACACAGGCTGGAGTTATCACAGAGAAGGGAATTTCAGTTGGGGAAGTGCTGCGGGGTATTTTCTCAATTAGTGATCAAGGGGGTAGGGCCCCTTGTGGGTGGTGCCATCCCTGGGCTGGAAGTCTTGAGTTCTATAAGAGAGCAGGCTGAGCAAGCCAGGAGAAGCAAGCCAGCAAGAAACATCTCTCCATGGCCTCTGCATCAGCTCCTGCTTCCTGACCTGCTTGAATTCCAGTCCTGACTTCCTCTGGTAATCAACAGCCATGTGGAAGTGTAAGCCAAATAAACCCTTTCCTCCTCAACTTGCTTCATGGTCATGATGTTTGTGCAGGAATAAAAACCCTGACTAAGACAAATTGGTACCAGGAGTGGGGTATTCATATGACAACCTGATCATGTTTTGGGGAGGACTATGAAAGGACTTTAAAACTTGAGCTAGAAGAGCAGTCACTGGCTGTTAAGAACTATGTGGGATATTCTGTAAGAGCTTGGAAGATCATGTTAAAAACAGTGCAGAGATGGAGACCTGGCTTGTAAAATTTCAGAGGGAAGATTAAAAACTCTTATCAGGGCCACGTTGTTTTGACTGTGAAGATTCTGTAGTTCTGGTTAGCTGGGGCTGAAATATCAGCTGTGATTAACAAGATACCAAAACTACTAAAGAGAGAACTTTGCATTACTGGGACTATTGATGCTGGTTAGCTGGAGCTAAGAAATTAGCGGTAATTAAGAAGAGACCAGCATCACTGAGGTGATATCTTCTGAGAAATGTTTTTTGAGAACAAAGAGGCTATGTTCCAAAGATAGCCAAGGTTATACCTTGTGCTGCAGCAGGACTTGATAATGTGTAAGAGTCACCCAGGTGGTCCTGATTTTAACAGCACAAAGAGGTCATGAGGAGCAGCTGAGGCTCGGCACAGTGAGAGGCCATGGAAGGCCATTGGTAAAGGTGCAGCCTCAGTTTGTAATTAATGGCCCAAGACTGAAGGTGTCATGCAAAGGAGTTGAGGCTTGGCACCATAAAGACAGTCTATGAGAGGCTATTGGTAAAGCCTAGTTACAGCATTATTTTGAAAATGCCAGTACCATACAATGACCACCAAAGACAGCGGCAGCAGTGGCGTACAGGCATCTAAAGCCCAGAAGACAAGATGTATGCTACAAAGGGCAGAGCTGGAGAGGTGACTCAAGCCCTTGGAGGAGCCCAAAAGATCGTGAATTGGATCCCAGTTGGTTTTGCTTTTGATTGTGACTGTGCCCTGATATTTTTCCCTCTCAAAAAAAGAATATATTTTAGTAGAGCCCACAGTTAAGAGACTTTAAATTTTAAAAGATATTGGACATTTTAAATTGATTGAACTTTTAATATATAAAGACTGTAAGACTTTAAATCTTGGGGATAAATAAGAACATAAGGGTTGAGGATTAATAGTAATGTGTTTGTGTGTCAAATTGACAAGGGGTCAATTGTACTGGCTAGTTTTGTGTGTCAACTTGACACAGGCTGGAGTTATCACAGAGAAGGGAGTTTCAGTTGGGGAAGTGCCTCCATGAGACCCAGCTGCGGGGCATTTTCTCAATTAGTGATCAAGGGGATAGGACCCCTTGTGGGTGGTGCCATCCCTGGGCTGGAAGTCTTGAGTTCTATAAGAGAACAGGCTGAGCAAGCCAGAAAAAGCAAGCCAGTAAGGAACATCCCTCCATGGCCTCTGCATCAGCTCCTGCTTCCTGACCCGCTTGAGTTCCAGTCCTGACTTCCTCTGGTAATCAACAGCCATGTGGAAGTGTAAGCCAAATAAACCCTTTCCTCCCCAACTTGCTTCATAGTCCTGATGTTTGTGCAAAAATAAAAACCCTGACTAAGATAGATGATAACATCACCTAAGGCTCCACAGTGTCCTGAAAGCTTAAGAGAGTATACAAAATTTCACACAAAGTATTTCCTTTTCCACATCAGAAAAGAAAAGGACTGCAAAGCATAGACTCTTTTGAGAGAATTATCCTAGTCCATCATGGGTCAAAAGAGGTTTGAAAGTTTATAGGAACTACCAACAGGGAATAGGCCAGAGCAGTATACAGAACAGTAACAAATATAACCACCACCATATCTTTCAAGTACAAAAGAGAGCCTTTGTAAATGTCAGTTAAGTTAAACATAAAATAATGAATTCCTTTATTATAGAAAAATTTAAAGCTGTACCTGGTTTCTGTATTTACAAACAAATGGAAATAAACATGAAAGCTAATTGTAAGAAAAGGGCGAGTAATAAGGCATAGTATAGGGACAGGAGGCGGAGGCAACATGTTTCCAAATGAACTATTTATTCTGCTTAAGGGGAAAATTTTATAAATTCCAATTCTTTTCAGTGCTAGCTATGTAATATTAGGCAAATTACTTAAATATTAGCTAGAATGTCTTAATTTGTTTTTCTAAATTCCTATTTTATAAAATCATTATAAAATATAAATAATCGGTATGAAAATACTTAGCAAATTCTAAGTGATAATTATAATGTTAGATGTGTTAATGATTCAATCAGTTAACCAAAACAGCAGTGGGGTCTGTAGAAGAAAGTATGAGAGGAGGGCTGGAATATAATCTATGAGTGATGGCCTCTGATTGCTTAAGGCAGGTGGTCCTGTAAATCTAATGACAGCTGTCATTTGTATTTCAATAATTACAGAGTGAGAAATAATCTGTATGTAAGGGACTGAAGACTCAGCAACACTGTACTCAGTCTTCTCTCTGCTTTATGGACAAAGACTCTGAGACTTAGCCTGGCTCAGAAGGCTAGTTTCAGTTATAGTGTTGGCATTGACAGCAGATTTAAACCTTGGTCCCTGGCTTATAATGTGACCCCATGTCTCTAGAGTTCAAAATAGAATTGTGGTTTTCTTGGTTTCACCAGCACTCTTTCCGGTTTGGTCACTTGAAAGGATTATTTTTCTCTTCAGCAAGACCTTCCAAGTCAGTTTGGAGAAGAGAGGTAGATGCTGTAATCAGACCCCAGCAGAGTCTGGAGACCTTTGGAGGGAAGAGCAGAGAAGACTCTGCACACCTGTTTGACTAAGCATCGAGCAACATCAGGAATATTTGTATCCACCTGCCTTGTGTTTTGTTCAAGTGAACTTGGCAGGATCCCAGAACTCTTCTGCTGTTGATTTTAGTCAATAAGCTTCTCTGTAGAAGGTGGCCATTTATTGAATTCCCATTATACTCAACTTCCACTCATTTGACCAGATAGGGTTTGTAGCACGCACTGGCCTCAAATCTGAGCTTTCTTTAGAGTTGCTGTGTGACTAATACTCTGTAAGACTTAGTTAGAAACATCCAATGATACAGATTTTTAGGAAGATCTGTGGGCTTGAGAACAGATAGAAAAAGAAGAGGTGTAAAAGAAGGGTTAAATATTTCCTAAATTCAAGTTATGAATCTTAAATTTAATTTAGTAGTGAACATAATAATGGAAATAATGGACTTCTTTTCCATCATTCTCTCTGTCTTAGTTTGAGTTTCTATTCCTGCACAAACATCTTAACTAAGAAGCAAGTTGGGGAGGAAAGGGTTTATTTAGTTTACTTCCACATTTCTGTTCATCACCAGAGGAAGTCAGGACTGGAACTTAAGCAGGTCAGGAAGTAGGAGCCAATGCAGAGGCCATGGAGAAATGTTTCTTACTGACTTGCTTCCCCTGGCTTGCTCAGCCTGTTCTCTTATAGAACCCAAGACTTCCAGCCCAGGGATGGCACCACCCACAAGGGGCCCTACCCCCCTTGAACACTATTTGAGAAAATGCCCCACAGCTGGGTCTCATGGAGGCATTTCCCCAACTGAAGCTCCCTTCTCTGTGATAACTCCAGCCTGTGTCAAGTTGACACACAAAACCCCTTGTCAACTTGACACACAAACACATTACTATTAAGCCTCAACCCTTACTTCCTTATTCATCCCCAAGATCTAAAGTCCCACAGTCTTTACATATTAAAAGTTCAATCAATTTAAAATGTCCAATATCTTTTAAAATTCAAGTTCTCTTAACTGTGGGCTTCACTAAAATACTTTCTTCCTTCAAGAGGGAAAAATATCAGGGCACAGTCACAATCAAAAGCAAAAATCAAACTCCAACCATCCAATGTCTGGGATCCATTCACAATCTTCTGGATTCCTCCAAGTGCTTGGGTCACATTTCCAGCTCTGCCCTTTGTAGTACACATCTTGTCTTCTAGGCTCCACATGCCTGTACTCCACTGCTGCTGCTGTTCTTGGTGGTTATTCATGGTACTGAAACACTGTCTTCCACTGTAACTAGGCTACACCGATAGCCTTCATAGGCTCTCTTCATGGTGCCAAGCCTCAACTCCTTTGCATGACTCCTTCAGTCCCAGGCCATCAATCGCAACTGAGGCTGCACATTTACCAATGGCCTCCCATGGCCTCTCACTGTGCTGAGCCTCAGCTGCTCTTCATGACCCCTTCATGCCTTCAAAACCAGTACCACCTGGGTGACTCTTACACATTACCGAGTCCTGTTGCAGCACAAGGTACAACCTTGGCTATCTCTGGAACAGAGTCTCTTTGTGCTCTCAGAAAACACTTCCCAGAAGATGTCACCTCAGTGATGCTGGTCTCTTCTTAATCACCGTTAATTTCTTAGCTCCAGCTAACCAGCATCAATAGTCCCAGTAATGCAAAGTTTTTGCTTTAGTAGTTCTGGTATCTTGTTAATCACAGCTGATACTTCAGCCCCAGCTAACCAAAACCACAGAATATTCACAATCAAAACAACATGGGCCTGATAAGGGTCTTTAATCTTCCCTCTGAAATTTCATAAGCCAGGCCTCCATCTCTACACTGTTCTCAACATGATCTTCCAAGTTTCCACAGAACATCCCACAGAGTTCTTAACAACCAGTGGTTCTTCTAGCTCAAAATTCCAAAGTCTTTCCACAGTCCTCCCCAAAACATGGTCAGGTTGTCCCAGGAATACCCCACTCCTGGTACCAATTTGTCTTAGTTAGGGTTTCTACTCCTTTACAAACATCATAACCAAGAAGCAAGTTGGGGAGGAAAGAGTTTATTTAGCTTACTTCCACATTTCTGTTCATCACCAGAGGAAGTCAGGACTGGAACTCAAGCAGGTCAGGAAGCAGAAGCCAATGCAGAGGCCATGGAGAAATGTTTCTTACTGACTTGCTTCCCCTGGCTTGCTCAGCCTGCTCTCTTATAGAACCCAAGACTTCCAGCCCAGGGATGGCACCACCCACAAGGGGCCCTACCCCCTTGATCACTAATTGAGAAAATGCCCCACAGCTGGGTCTCATGGAAGCACTTCCCCAACTGAAGCTCCCTTCTCTGTGATAACTGCAGCCTGTGTCAAGTTGACACACAAAACCAGCCAGTACACTCTCCCTCTCTCAAGTGCTTAAGAACCTATTGTGTACATATCAGGGTATGTCTAGTAACTAGAAGAAAAAGAGACACATTCATAACACATCTTGGTCCTAAATAATAGATGTAAACCTTGACAGTGTCATACCATTTGAGATATATAAACCTTAAGTTTTTCCAAAATGAGTCATTGTTTTGTTGTTTGAAAAAATATTTGTTTTATATGTGGCTGTAGTCTATTCCCATTACTTACCAGGAGACTAGCTCACATAAATGCCCAATAATGCATTTTTAAAAGTTGATCCAACATTGCTGAGGCTAGAATGAACAAGCTTAATCCTCAAGTTCTTTTTCTTCCTTTTAACGAGTTAGTCATTTTTTAATTCCCAAGATTGACATGGTAGCAAAATGTTTAACCTCTGGAATTGGATATTATGTTTAATGACAGATCTAATGAATAGTTTATACTTCAATAAGAGTAGAAGGCTCATGAAATACACTGAGAATTGTTGCCAGTTTCAAGCCACTATTCCAGGGAGCTTAGGATATTGAATTTTATGAAATTCTTTAAAGGCAACTAGGAAACTAACTTCTAATATTATATCTCTCTTGTTATTTAAAAGAAGAACGTATCTGAACACTGAGAAGATTATGGGGAAATTGACTATCTGATGATGTTTATGTGATTCAAAAATGTCCATAGGTACTAATTTCCCTCAAAAGTTAAACTGTGTCCTCAGGTAGGAAATAATGGTCTCTGATTAGTAACTTTTTAAGAGTTAAATTGCATGTTTTTGATGGCTTATCTTAAATTTAACATTGAAGGCTGAACCTGACCATACAGTTGTGAAAGGTTTTTTGCATTTTATAGCATATTTCTGTGCTAAGACCACAGCAGAGACTAGAGGGTTTTATGCTTGACATGTGTTTAAATCAGTGATGTATTTTAAGCTGTTGTCAGCTGATTCCTGAACTAAAAAGTTCAGGCTTAGGCCTGAGGAACACATTATCCACATGTTTATAAAATGCCTTTCTACTTCTGCCCTGTTTATACTATGACTTTGTGGTTAAAAACTACATTTCCTTACTTCAAAGTACCAGATGAAAGTGTTCTACATTAACTAAACATTTTTGAGCCACTCGCCAGCTCCTCACGGCCCCTCCCCCACCTTAAAGGTACTCATTCTGTCATCACCCACTTTCTTCATGACACATGCAAGAAGAATTCAGTCTGTTTGTGGAATTCCATGTGAATAGTAAATTCTCCACGACACCTTTTGTACGTTTCCTCATTCTACTTTGTCCAAAAGGTATTTATTCTTCAAAGAAACTTTTAATTCCATTTCATATACGAGGGGGTTAATTGAAACTCTGGGAAATGAATGGAGGAGCAGACTCCGATTCCTCAGAAGTCTGCAATAGACCTACCCCCGCAAAAATCCGGCTGCCTTACTCATCATTATTAGTCAGTTTAAGGCTATTTAGAAAAGGATATTTGGAGAAAGTAGTAGAAAAATAGAAGAATAAGACATTAGAGCTGCCAATGAACCTCCAGGCTCTGAAAATACCAGAGCAGTGACATTCCCTCCTTCTCTCCCCCCTCCTTCCTTCCTAATCTCTTCCTGGCCCACAACCCTTCTCTTTCTTGCTCTCCTCGCTTCCCCTCCTTCTTTCACCATCCCTTGAAGGCAGTCTCTCTCTGGGTAATGCTGGGCAGTACTGAAGTTCCAGGTTCTCTTAAGCAGCCTCCCAGCCCTGTAACACCACACCGGACTGCTGTAGTTTTCCAATTAAAATCAGAGAGGAGGAGGAGAAATGCCTCTGTTCTTCGAGAGGACTGAGTTTGATTCCCAGCACCTTAATCAGGTGCTTCACATTTGCCTGTAACTCCAACTCCAACTGATTCAACACCATCCTCTGGTCCCCACAGGAAGCTGCACACATGTGACAACCAGGCCAGCAGGTTGACAAACAGGCACGCATGCGCGCACACGCACACGCGCACGCGCGCGCGCACACCCACACCCACACACACACACACACACACACACACACACACAGACACACACAAATAAAAAAATTCTTTAAAAAAGAAACACACATCACATTTATGAATTCATATTTTAGCTTAAAATGTTTCATATTTTTCTGATTATAAATGTAACATTTAGTCTTCTCGTAAATTTAGAAAACTCATGATTCTACCATCCACTTTTATCTTTTTATTTGTTTTTCTACATATACTTCACTGAAAATATTCACATTTATATGTGAACAATGAATGTGTACAATATTTTGAAATGTGTTCAACATTTTCTTGAGCATTAAATATTCTTCAAAATATGACTGTATGTGGTTTCAGTTACCTGGAATGACTTTACTGTCCTCCACTTCGTCTTTCCTGTTAACTTCAAAAGAAAAATAAATCTGTCATTTCCTCTATCCTAAACTCTTTTCATTACACTATAGTTTGTTCTGTTTCATTTGTTTACCATGGCTTACACAGAAACCATGTTCATATTTACTAGAAAAACTTCATGTTGTTACCTATATGTCATAATTAACATCTAAATGGCTGTGAAATATTCCATTAAAATTGAACATCATAATTTGTTTCCTCATTACCAAGTTTTTTAGCTTGTATATACTTAAAATGTACAAGTATTTATTTATATGTGTGTGGATGTTTTGCCTGCATCTATGTATGTGCCTGCATCACATGTATGCCTGCTGCTCATGGAAGCCAGAAAAGGGTGTGGATCGTTGGGAACTAAAGTTACAGACAGCTTTAAGTTGTTATGTGGGTGTTGAACCCAGGATCTCTCCAGCTCCAACTTATTGCTACTTTAAAAACCAGTGTTGCAGTAAATAATTTTTAACATATTTTAAAACAAATACACTAATATAATTCATCTATATTACTATATAAATAACTTCTGTAAATCTTTCCAACACAGGTGTCACTAATGTAAACATGTCTGATATTTCCTTTTTGAAATTGTCTTAAGAATCTATTAATGGGCTGAAAAATGTATAACTGGACTCATTTTTATGATATATCTTGGTTTAAACTACAAATCATTTATTCATCATATTTTCACTATTACAAGAAATCAATTCTTTTCTTAAGCATCAATTTTGCCTCCATTTAAATGACTTGGAAGGATGCCAGATGTTCTCTAGGCAATTTCTGGGGAAAAGTTCTCAAAACTGTTTACAAAAATGAATGATAACTGCAGTGAGTGTGCAGCCCACAACAGTGATAGTCTTAGAGGGCTATCACTCTTTCTGTTATATGAACTTGAGTAGGGTTTCAGTATATTAAATCTATAACAATAGTCATACTTGACATCATGTATGTACCAATTTCTTAACAGCTAGATGTTATTACTTCATGGGACTTCTGTTAATGATGGGTGCACGGAGTGTCCCAGTGCATATTGATGAATGGTTTTGTAAGTTTGAATGCCCTAGAGAAGCATTTTTTTTCCACAGACAAAGATTTGGCTTTAGACAGACCCATTTTTTGATAAAGCTTCCGACTCTCCAACACTGTGGACCAGTAACCTTGACATTGCTCTGAAGTTTGTTGGAAATAAAAGTCAGGGATTGCCTTTATCTTTGGAATCAGACATTCTGGAGGATGAAGGCAGAAATCTATTTTGGCAAGCCCTCTGTGCTATTCTTGACCCAGGATTTGTAAACAGTAAGGTGTGCCTGGATAATAGATGAAAATAATGATGACCAGTGTTTTTGAGAGGCCACAGGTTGACAAATTTAATACATATATTCTGAGTGTGAATTTGGAGCAAAAAATAGAAACTCCACACATGAACTCAAAACCAATAATGTCATTGTTCTCTTGGACCTCACGATTTGGAAAAACAAAGATGCATAAATGAGTATAAAATATTCAAACAAAAGCAATTCTATGTTGGCACTTGGTTGTAAATGTGCATACGATATAGGTGGTGATGAGAACAACTATCTACACACCACACTACTTTCCAGGCATTGTAGTATTTCTTCAGTATCTGTCAAAGTACTATAAAAGATAGAAAAGGAATCATACCTCCTTCTAATCAAGTAGTGATCCAATAGAAGGCAAGCGCATGACTCCAGTGGTTACCAGGTTTTAATTCTAACATGGTTAACTTCCAGGTGTGGTACTATGGGTCCCTCTGTGTTTTAATTTTCTAAAATGAAGCAGTAAAAATCTGAATGGGTCGAAGTTCTGGCAAATGAACTAATGCATAGAAAACTCAGAGCAGTGGCAGGCGTATAACAAGTACTCAGTGAATCGAGTGACTATTGTCATTAACTGGCTGGGACTGTTCATCAGAAATCCTAACATTTCTTTGCATATTTTATTTTTATGGGCACACATAGAACAGTATCACCCTTCTGTTAAGCTATGGGTTACAAAAGTCACTGCATGTTTCAGTGAAAAGTCTCCTCAAAATGAGAAAAGACCTGATACAAAACTGTGACACAAAAAAAGAAGAAAGAAAGAAAGAAAGAAAGAAAGAAAGAAAGAAAGAAAGAAAGAAAGAAAGAAAG
>JADRCD010197455.1:0-20996 GCA_019843815.1 Montemys delectorum | reverse complement strand
AAGAAAGAAAGAAAGAAAGAAAGAAAGAAAGAAAGAAAGAAAGAA
Organism: Montemys delectorum; assembly: GCA_019843815.1. Lineage (NCBI taxonomy): Eukaryota > Metazoa > Chordata > Mammalia > Rodentia > Muridae > Montemys > Montemys delectorum. The sequence continues at coordinate 20,951 of JADRCD010197455.1, read as the reverse complement.
AGGAAGGAAGGAAGGAAGGGAGCTAGATTCCACAATGCATATTGTACTCCATACTGTACTCCCAGGTACTTACAGGCTGAGGCACAAGACTTACTTGACACTTGACCAGCTTAGATAATTAAGCAAGATCTTGTTCTCATAAATAATTACATAGATAGATAGGTAGTAGATAGATGGATAGATAGATAGATAGATAGATAGATAGATAGATAGATAGATAGATGGATGGATGGATAGATAGATAGAAAATGAAACCTCTCAAAGGAAGGATTATTTCAGAGTCTGCTTTTGTTCTGTGGCTGTGTATGATTTCAGCATATGTGTAGTATGCTTTTGTGTCACCCTGGTGCTCTTTGTATGTGTTAGTTTTCCAATCTGAAGTAATGAAGGAATTTTTTTTCCCAGACTTTTTTTTTTTTTTTTTTTGCCTGTTTTAGCAGTCTCTTCATAATCAGTCTGAGAACTGGCGTACAGCTATGTGGAACAGAGAGATTGCCATATATGACTTTTGAAAGATTAGAAGAAGCCAAAAAGCATGAAGAAACATTTAAAATGATATCTATCAGATCTGTAGGGATAGCCCCAGTACTGTAGTGTGATTGACACCAAGACAACACTAGCTCTGATTCTTCATAAACGGCACATTGATGGGATGGCACTGCAGAGGGAATCAGGGCAAGCATATCATAAGAGTGATGGCAGAAGAGAAGATCATTTCAGCAGACATTTTTCTATTACTTTGCCACCAAGGCTCAGCTGCCAGTATGTTAGAGTATCAGGGCTTCCATTGCTACTATGCTAGCATCACTAGCTCCCTACTATCTTCTAGTCTCTTTACCAGTTGTGACATGGCACACACTTTTGAGAATTTAATTGTTCATTGATTATGTTGCCATTTGGTTGGTTATACTTCAACAGAATGACTGTGGGTTTTCAAAAACCCAAGTTACAATTAAGTATATTTCCATCTCTGTAAATTCGTTGTTAATCCTTTATCACATGCATACTGTGTGCAGTTTTTGTATTTTTCCATTTCATCCCAATGTTGTTTCATCTGCATGGTCTATGGCTTGTTTGGGGCTGTTTAGTCCACAGAATTCTTTCATTTCACTGCTACCTGGTATGTGGCTCCTCTCTTTAATTCTAGCCTTTCATGTTTATACACGGAAATACAGCAAACATCTTAATATACCTTTTTCTTTTTCTATAGTAGTGCCAAGGAATCCATTTTCAAAGCAAAATAAGCAGAGCCCCATAAGTACTTTTTATAGGTTTTGCTACATAGTAAGGAATCTCTCTACAGACAGAGCAGGCTACAGTCTTCCGTGTGTTGGGTGTCTGTGCAATTTCCCTAAAGTTTAAATAATACTTTAGTTTACATGTGATATCTTACAAGTTCAATTTAGATTTACTGGGTGGGTATGTTACATTTGTAAAAAGAAATATTTAATATTGGTTATATAAAATATGTAATGCACTAACCTATCTACCCTGGTCCCTGCCAACATTAGAATATATTTAAGTATAAATAAAAGATAGTTTCACTAACAATAGCTGTTGGGATTCTCTAGAGATTCAGAACAGAGAATGAAAATCAGAAAAAGAAAGAGAGGGAGAGGAAGTGAAAAAGGAAGGGAAGGAGGAAGGGAGAGAGAGCAAGATGTACAAAAGTTAACCAAGGAGAACCTATAGGGCTCAAGGTGATTAGTTCAGGTAGGAGTAGGCAAGAGAATTGAAGCATAAAGGACGATGGAGACTGAGTCATGCTAGCTGAGCTTTGTTTTATCTGAAGGCATTTAAATCTTTCCCCTTCAGCTTTTGATCTGGCCCTGTCCTCAGTTAACTCACTCCATCAACTCTCACAATGTGCATTGTTTAGAATTCCCACTCCAACAGTAGTGATTTCATGAACATCTTAATGGGCATGCCTGCACATTTGATCAAATGCCAAAGTATTTTGTGGTCCTGTTAGGTTGACACATAAATGTATTTATTGCAGCTGCTTAGGAAAATAGGGGTTTAATACTTCACAGAAAACCGTGGTAAATAACTGATTTGTTATGTTGTGAGAAGTCCAGGCTCATTCTGTCCATTTTTTCCACCTATGCTTTTATCTTTGTGCAGGACGATATGTGGACGTGGACAAGTGCTGGTCCTTTAGGCATCCATCTTTACTCTAAATGAGAAGAAACAGCAAGGTGCTGAGAGAAGGGGTCTCAGTCACTGTTCTGTTGCTATGAAGAGACGCCATGACCAAGGCAACTCTCATACAGGAAAGCATCTAATTAGGGGCTTGCTTACATTTCAGACCCCAAGTCTATTACTACCATGTCAGGGAGCATGGTGGCATGTGGGCAAACACAGAAGCAATGTTTAAGAACTACATCCTGATCCACAGGCAGTGAGAGGGAGACTGAACCTTACATGGACTTTTGAAGCCTCCAAGTCCACCCCTAGTGACATACTTTCTCCAAGTCCATATCTCCTAACCCTTATAATCCTTTCAGACAGTATCACTTCCTGGTGACTAACCATTCAAATATATGGACCTATGGGAGACTTTTTACTCAACGTTCCACAAAAGGACAGAACTCCTCTGAACCTTTGCTTTACTATCTGGGCAGGAATATGCTTTCTGGCCATCTCTGCCAGAATCTTAACTTGAGTATCATCTTACAGGGCTAACTTTTTGTAAGGGGCCCATGTAAGGAAGCTGGGAATGGCTCGGGGCTTTTCAGCCCTTGTAGAGGAAAGCACTTGGGAATAGTTGGAGGACACACATATTCCTCACACTCCACTCCCTAAATAGAATCTGGCTATTGCTTTATAAGTTTTTTTTTTTTTTTTTTAAAAAAAAAAAAAAACCTTATTTGCAGCAAGTATTAATTAGCTATGTATGTCTCATCCTCTGTATGTGCTATTTTACTATTATGAATTTGTTTTGCTTTTGAAATACTGGGAGTTGAATTTTGAGCCTTTCATATACTAGGCAAATAGTCTACCATTTAACTATGTTGCCAGCTTTTATTTTTGGTTCTTTTGAACCAAAACATTTTAGAGTTGGAAAAAATGGCCCAGTATTTAATGGCAGCTCCTTAAAAGGACCTGGGTTAAATTCCAAGCTTGATCACAACTTTTTGTAATTCCAGTCCAGATCTGACACCCTCTTTTGGCCTTCACATGCATCAGACACATACATGGTACACACACACACACACACACACACACACACACACACACACATTCACTCATACATATAAATAAGTATATCTAAAATAATTTTAATGATATTTTAATTTATTGGAGTATGTATATTTGTACATAATTGTGTTTGTGTGTGCATATATATGTGTGTACAAGTTTATAAATGACTGAGGTTGATGTCAGGTTGGGCCTCAGTTGCAAACATATTTTGTGAGACAGGATCTATTGTGAAACCTAGAGATTGAAGGTTAAATTGTCTGGCCAGCAAGTTTAAAGATCTTCCTGTCAATACCTCCTCAGTAGTGGATTGCAGGTGCGCTTTGCTTCATCTGGCTTTAAATGTGGATTCTGGAGTCAAACTCAAGGTTTTCAGGCTTGCACAACAAACATTTTACCAACTAAGCCATTGCTTCAGACCCAACATTTAGTTTTTAAAAAGTTCTTTTTAATTCAAGTATATATACTTGCTTACATTTTACATTTTAAAGATCTGTGGTTTATATTAATGTATGTTGAATAGTTTATTTTTTCATTTTTGTAGATTATACAGGGTTTTAAGTAACTTTTATCTGTAATCCATATTTATTAGTAATATGTTTTGATGATTGTCTTTTTATTTAAAAATCTTATAAAGTATTGTCATTTTACTAAAAAATTCTTTATTGCATATTATTTGGATGTTTTATGATTAAAGACATTCAGCATGAATACATTTATTTAACACAAAGATATCCTCAAACATCTCTAAAACTTAAAGTGTGATGTCAAGTCACTTGGCTACAGTGTAACATAGGGAGGGCTGTGGAGAACGGGCATCTCCAAGGCTTCTCAGGTGGCTCCCGAAGGCTTAGAGGAACAAAATGCTCAACCACCTGGGCAGAATGCTTGGAGTATCCACACTGGAGAAGGAAAAACACTTTCTCTTAAGTAAGAAGGCCATGTGTATTGGGGAGTAGAGTGGGACTTGTAGGGGGTGGCAGGTGACAAGGAAAGAACAAAACCATGGCCATTTTTTAAAAGATTTTTTACAACACAGCTTTGGACTTTTTCTGGTAGGGAGAGTGAGTGGAGATCTCTATGCAGGCTGGATGGAAATATTAAAACTAGCATTATCTTAATAGACTAAACTTGTATGCCACAAACTATATTCCTATCTTACTCTTTCTTAGGAGAGGACAAATCAATATTTCACAAAACCAATTTCTCTATGAGGTGGAAGAAATATGTGTGGAAAACTTTGCACAGCCAATGGGGCTTAGGAAACTCTTAGCAAAGCAAACTTCTTAACTCTGTGCCTTAGTACCTATGAGAGACAAATATATGTGAATTCCACAAGTAGAGAAATGGGGCCAGGCTTAAACATGCTCATCTCTCTCTATGTTATAAGCATTCTTAGATGTGGAGCTTAAGATATGGATCATATATTAACCTCATTTATCATTTATTGCTAACCACCCCAAGCTCCATAGCTCTTCTCCTCTATGGAATAGATTTAGGAATCTGAATCATTTCTGCCTTTTTTCTACCCTGTTCATCTGAAATGCAGAAGTTAGGAATAAAAGGTAGCCCCTCCTACTCTCCTGGGCAAGCCTTTTGTTCCTAACTCATGGGGAAGTTGACTGTTTTGGTTTTTCTCTTCATAAAATTATATAGTAGAAACTTTTATGCTTTTGTATAGTTATTGTCATATAAGAGTCTTAAATTAATTTACTTTTACTATTGTTTTTTATTTTATAAATTAATTTAATTTTTACATTCCATATTCCATTCCCTGTCCCCCCAGTCCACCCTCCGACCTCCAACTGCTCTATATCCCAAACCTCCCAACCCCCCTGTTGCCACGTGAATGCCCCCCCCCATCCCCTACTCCCTGGGCCTCCAGTCTCTTGAGAGTTAGGTACATCATTTCTGAATGAACACAGACCTGGAAGTCCTCTACTGTATGTGTGTTAGGGGCCTCATATCAGCTGGTGTATGCTGTTTGGTGGTCCAGTGTTTGAGAGATCTTTGAGGTCCAGATTAATTGAGACTGCTGGTCCTCCTACAGGATCACCCTTCTCAGCTTCTTTCAGCCTTCCCTGATTCAACAACAGGGGTCAGCTGCTTCTGTCCATTGGTTGGGTACAAATGTCTGCACCTGACTCTTTAAGCTGCTTGTTGTGTTTCTCAGAGGGCAGTCATGCTAGGTCCCTTTTTGTGAGTGCTCCATAGCCTCAGTAATAGTGTGAGGCCTTAGGACCTCCTCTTGAGCTGGATCCCACTTGAGTCTGTCTCTGGACCTTCTTTTCCTCAGCCTCCTCTCCATTTCCACCACTGTAATTCTTTCAGACAGGAACAATTATGGGTGATGTGACTGTGGGATGGCAACCCCATCCCTCACTTGATGATGCCCTGTCTTCCTGCTGGAAGTGGGCTCTATAAGTTCCCTCTCCCTACTGTCAGGCATTTCATCTAAGGTCCTTCCTTTTGATTCCTGAGAATCTTTTACCTCTCATATCTTTGGTGCATTCCGGAGGGTCCCCCTAACCTCCCTCCTATTTCCTGAGGTTGCCTGTCTCCATTCTTTCTACTGGTCTTCAGGGCTTTAGTCCTTTTCCCTCACACAATAGGGTGATCAGGTTCCCCTCTCCCCCTACCCCCTCCATCCCTCCTGTCCTCTTTCCTTCCCAGGTTCCTCCCTCCCTTCCCACTTGTGATTGCTTTCTTCTCTCTCCCAAGTAGGACTGAGGCATCCTCACTTGGGCATGACGGCTCATTGACCTTTTTGAGTTCTGTAAACTGTATCTTGGGTATTCTGTACATTTTTTCCCTAATGTCCACTTATTAGTGAGTACATACCATTCATGTCCTTTTGGGTCTGACTTACCTCACTCAGGATATTTTCTAGCTCCATTCATTTGCCTGCAAAACTCAGGATGTCCTAGTTCTTAATAGTTGAGTAGTATTCCATTGTGTAAATGAACCAGTTTCTGTATCCATTCTTCTGTCATGAGACATCTAGGTTGTTTCCAGCTTCTGGCTATCACAAATAAGGCTGCTAAGAACCTAGTGGAACATGTCTCCCTGTGGCATGGTGTTGCATCTGTTTTGGGCATATTGACAAGAGCGATATAGCTGGGTCTTCAGGTAGATCTATTTCCAGTTTTCTGAAGAAAGTCCAGATTGATTTCCAGAGTGGTTGTACCAGAAATGGAGGAGTGTTCCTCTTTCCCTACTTCCTCTCCTATATGTGTCATCATCTGAGATCTGGATCATAGCCATTCTGATTGGTGTAAGGTCATTTTGATTTTCATTTCTCTGATCACTAAGGACTTTGAACATTTCTTTAGGTGCTTCTCAGCTTCTCTTCAGTGGTGAAGTCTTAGCTTAGTTCTCTACCCCATTTTTGATTGGGTTGTTTGTTTTCTGGTGATTACCTTCTTGGTTCTTTATATATTTTGGATATTAGTCCTCTATTGGATGTAGGGTTAGTCAAGCTTTCCCAATCTGTAGGATGTCGATTTGTCTTATTGACTATGTCCTTTGCCTTATAGAACCTTTCCAGTTTCATGACTTCCCATTTTTCAATTCTTGATCTTAGACCATGAGCCATTGGATTTCTATTTAGAAAAGTTTCCCCTGAGCCAATGAGTTCAAGGCTCTTTCCCACTTTCTCTTCTAGTAGATTCAGTGTATCTGGTTCTATGTTGAGGTCCTTGATCCACTTGGACTTGAGCTTTGTGCAAGATGGCAAATAAGGGTCTATTTTCATTCTTCTACATACATATAGCCAGTTAGACCAGCACAATTTATTGAAGATGCTTTCTTTTTTACATTGTATATTTTGGCATCTTTGTCAAAAATCAAATGATTGTAAGTGTGTGGTTTTATTTCTGGGTCTTCAGTTCTATTCCATTGATGTGTCTGTCTCTGTACCAATAGTTTTTACCACTATTGCTCTGTAATATACCTTGAAGTCAAGGATGGTGATTCACCCAGTTGTTCTTTTATTGTTAAGAATTGTTTCGTTATTCTGGGTTTTTTTGCCTTTCCAGATGAATTTGAGAATTGGTATTTCCACGTCTTTGAATAATTGTGTTGTGATTTTTATAGGGATTGCATTGACTCTATAGATTGCCTTTGGTAGGATGGCCATTTTTACTATGTTAATTCTGCCAATCCATGAGCATGGGAGATCTCTCCATTTCCTGAGATCTTCTTTGATTTATTTCTTGAGAGACTTGAAGTTATTACCATATAGGTCTTTCATATGTTTGGTTAGAGTTACCCCAAGATATTTTATATTATTTGTGGCTATTGTAAAGGAAGTTGTTTCCCTAATTTCTTTCTCTGCCTTTTTATCATTTGTATAAAGGAAGGCAACTGATTTATTTGAGTTAATTTTATATCCAGCCACTTTGCTGAAGTTGTTTAATCAGCTGGAGAAGCTCTCTGGTAGAATTTTTTTGGATCACTTATGTATACTATCATATCAGCCACAAATAGTGATACCTTTGTTTCCTCTTTGCCAATTTGTATCTCCTTGATCTCTTTGTGTTGTCTTACTGTTCTAGCTAGCACTTCAAATACTATATTGAATAGATATGTGAAGAGTGGGTATCCTTGTCTTGTCCCCTACTTCAATGAGATTGCTTCAAGTATGTCTCCATTTAACTTGATATTAGTTCTTGTTTTGCAGTAAATTGTTTTTATTATGTTTATGTATGGGCCTTGAATTCCTGATCTCTTCAATACTTTTAACATGAAGGGGTGTTGTATTTTGCTTTTTCTGCATCTAAGGAGATGATCGTGTGATTTTTTTTCCTTGAGTTTATTTATATAATGGATTCTGTTAATGGATTTTTGTATATTTAACCAACCTTGCATCCCTGGGATGAAGCCTACTTGATTGTGGTGAATGATGGTTTTGATGTGTTCTTGGATTTGGTTTGGAAGAATTTTATTGAGTATTTTTGCTTTGATATTCATAAGGCAAATTTGTCTGAAGTTCTCTTTTTTGGTTGGGTCCTTGTGTGGTTTAGGTATCAGAGTAATGGTGGTTTTCATAGAATGAGTTAGGTAGTGTTTCTTCTGTTTCTATTTTATGGAATAGTTTTAGGAAAATTGGTATCAGGTCTTCTTTGAAGGTCTGGTAGAATTCTGCACTAAAATCCATCTGCCCTGGGCTTTTTTTGGTTGGAAAGTTTTTAATGACTTCTGCTTCCTTGTGTGATATGGGCCTGTTTATATGGTTTACCTGCTCTTAATTGAACTTTGATATGTGGCATCTGTCTAGAAAACCATCCATTTCACCTAGATTTTCCAGTTTTGTTGAGTATAGGCTTTTATAATAGGATCTGATGATTTTTTGAATTTCTTCCATTTCTGTTGTTATGTCTCCCTTTTCATTCCTGATTTTGTTAATTTGGATACTGATTCTCAGCCCTTTAGTTAGTTTGGTTAGGGGGTTATTTGTCTTGTTAATTCTCTCAAAGAACCAGCTTTTGATTTTATTGATTCTTTGTATTGTTTTCTTTGTTTCTATTTTGTTGTTTTCAGCCCTGAGTTTGACTACATCCTGCCTTCTAATCCTCTTGGGTGAGTTGTTAGTGTAAGATCTCTCCAGTTTCTTTACTAGGGCACTCAGTGCTGTGAACTTTCCTCTTAGCACTGCTTTCATTGTGTCACATAAGTTTGGGTATGATGTGTCAACATTTTCATTAAATTCCAGGAAGTCTTTAATTTCTTTCTTTATTTCTTCCCTGACCAAGTAGTCATTGCGCATTGGGTTCTGATGATGCCCACATATTTAGTCTTCTGTTGCTTATGGTCTTGTGCTTGCTTTTTGCCATCTGGTTATCCCTGGTGTTTGCTGCTCTTGGTGACTCTGTCTGGAGTCTACCTCTTTTGTCCCTGGGTTACTTCAGGTCTCATGGTCTTCAGGTCTTGGCTGTATCAGACCACCTGTGAGGCCTTCCAACTGGAGGCTCTTCACAGGGGCAGAGAAGCTGCTGATCTTTTGCCCTGGCTGCAGTAGATCTCCTGGGAGGCATTCAGACAACTGCTCTGAGGGAAGCGGGTCTTCTATTGATCAGAATATGGACTCTTCAAGGGAGTAGATGAATTAGGGGTCTACCCCAGCAGCAAGGACCAGGAAGAAAGGGTGGAAGAGCAAGAAGGGTAGTGGTATTTGGTAGGGTGGGAGTTTGGTGTGTGATGGCTCCAGAGTCCACCAGACTCCCTGGAACAGCTCAGGGACTTGGGGCATGTGTGTGTGTTGGGGGGTGGTAGGGGGGCTGTTCTTACTAACTGCTCTGAGTGCAGCTGGTCCTCTAGGATGGATCAGGATATGGAGTCTTTACAGGAGCATAGCAACTAGGGGTCTGCTCCAACAGCAAGGCCCGGGCAGATGGGGTGGAAGGGATACAAGGGGAATGGTATATGGGAGGGCGGGAGTTTGGTGGGTGATGGGTCCAGAGTCCACCAGGCTCCCAGCAACAGCTTAGGGACTCAGTAGGAGGCAGGAGGAGTGTGTGTGGGGGTTCTTACTAACTGATCTGAGTGTAGCGGGTCTCAACTGCTCTGAGTACAGTGGGTCCTCTAGGATGGATCATGATATGGAGTCTCACAGGAGCAGACTAACTAGGAGTCTGCTCCAGCAGCAAGGACTGGGCTGAAGGGGTACTTTTACTATTGTTAATGACAATTTAGAAGTCTGAAAAAAATTACTTTTAAGGTATAGATTTTAAAAAAAAAATACAATGAAGTCAATTGTAATTGTTTCAAATGAGTTACTTTCAAATTAATTTTATTTATTTATTTATTTATTTATTTATTTATTTATTTATTTATATCTCTAGATTTTATTCCCCTCCCAGTCCACCCTCCAACTCTTCCACATCCCATACCTCCTCCCTGCCCTCCTGTCTCCATGTGGATGTACCAACCTCCCAGCCCCACACTACCAGACCTCTAAACTCCCTAGGGCCTCCAGTCTCTTGAGGGTTAGGTGCATCTTTTCTGACTAAACCCAGACCTGGCAGTCCTCTGCTGTATATGTGTTAGAGGCCTCATATCAGCTGGTATATGCTGCCTGGTTGGTGTTCCAGTTTCTGAGAGATCTCAGGGTCAGTCCAGTTTAATTGAAACTGCTAGTCATCCTACAGGGTTTCCCTCCTCCTCAGCTTCTTCCAGCTTTTCCCTAATTCAACCACAGGGGTCAGCAGCTTCTGTCCATTGGTTGGGTGCAAATATCTACATCTGACTCTTTCAGCTGTTTGTTGTGTCTTTCGGAGGACAGTCATGATAGGTCCCTTTTTGTGAGTGCTCCACAGCCTCAGTAATAGTGTCAGGTCTTGAGGCCTTCCCTTGAGCTGGATCACACTTTGGACGGGTTGCTGGACCTGCTTTTCTTCAGGCTCTTCTCCATTTCCATTCCTGAAGTTCTTCCAGACAGGAACAATTATGGGTCAGAATTTTGACTGTGGGATGACAACCCCATCCCTCACTTGATGCCTTATCTTTCTGCTGGAGGTGGACTCTACAAGTTCCCTCTCCCCAATTTAGGACATTTCATCTAAGGTCCCTTTCTTTGAGTCCTGAGACTCTCTCACCTCTCAGGTCTCTGTTTACATTCTGGAGGATCCCCCCCAACCTCCTACCGCCAAGGTTGCATGTTTCCATTCTTTTTGCTGGCCCTCAGGGATGTCAGTCCTTTTCCCCCACCCAATACCCGATACAATACCCCTTCGTGTTCCCCTCTATGCCCCTATCCCATTTCAAGCTTTTCTACTAAATAGAGAAAGTATTTTTAATAACATCTCTAATAAAGAAATATTTGAAAGTTCAGATACAAGAGGCTGCAGCTTCAACAGCTCTGTCTGTAAGCCATTCTAATGGCCACATCCTTTCTTCAAAAACAGTCCTGAGCTCCAATCACCCTGAGTGTATTTAGCCAACGTGTTATTTGCACCTGTAAAACTCAGCACACTCCTCCTGAGGACACATAACTGCCCTCTTGTTGCGTGCTTTCCATCTCAGCAGGTGACTGAGCTCCCAGACTGCTGTGAGCCTTGCAGACTTCAAAATCCTCAGCAACATTAAGAGCCTTCTTTAGAAGGCATCTTTAGAAAACAACTAGTCAGAGGTGGTTAGCTTTAAAGGCATTAGAGGTATGTGTGGCAATCAGGTAGGAAATTTCAAACTTACCTGCTTAGACATTTGCCTGTATTCTATGTAGATAAATGGGACATATTCAGCTGTGTTCAAATTATGTCACTTTTGTAAGATGCACAATAACTTTAATGAGATTTGCTAACCTAATTGCAGCTCTCAGGTTCACTTTTTACATGCTCATTTTGTTTTGTGTGTGCTATCACATGGCTTATAAAGTGGGTATACAGATATACAATTTTCCAATACAAAGAATACCAAGATTCTCTCATTTAAAATCTGGAACTTGTGTCTTGATTTTTATAAATGGATGTTTTATTTGAATATAATCCAAAAGTTATGAAATCTTCCTTCAACTTGTGTAGTGCAGTCATTTTGATATTTTCACAGGCTTGCACAATCACTATTACTGATGTTAGAACATTTTCATTATCACCCCAAAGAAGCTGCCTACCCACTTGCATTCACTCACATTGCCTTCTTGTCTACCATTCATAAACAAACTATGTGTTCCTTTCTATCTCCAAAGATACATCTGCTCTGTTCTTAATTTGAACACACCTGAATATGTCCCACTTATCTACATAGAATACAGGCAATGTCTAAGCAATTAAGTTTGAAATTTCCTACCTGGTTGCTGTACATACCTCTAATGCCTTTAAAGCTAACCACTTCTAACTAGCTGTTTTCTAAAGATACCAGGCTCTTAATGTTGCTGAGGATTTTGAAGTCTGCAAGGCTCACAGCAGTCTGGGAGCTCAGTCGCCTGCTGACATGGAAAGCATGCAAGAAGAAGACAGACATGTGTCTTCAGGAGGAGTGTGCTGAGTTTTACAGGTGCGAATAACACGTTGGCTAAATACACTCAGGGTGATTGGAGCTCAGGACTGTTTCTGCTCTCACTTAGGATAATGTTTCCAAACTTCATCTCTGGTGCAGCATGTACTGAAACTCCATTTTAAATGGCTGAATAGTATTCCACAACATGGATATACCATATTTTGTTTACCCATTGATATTAGTTTATGGATATTAGGCTTATTTATACCTTTTGACTGTTAAGAATAATGCTACTATATGCGGTATGGAAAAGTCTATTTTCAATAAAATTAAAGTCTAGATTATGAGTAAAATCTAAAAAAAGAATCCTGCTGTTATATCACACACACACACACACACACACACATGTATGGGGTCATATGGTATATTAGTGGTTTTCTTTGGCACAAAAGAGCTGGCAAAAGCAACTTTAGGGAAGATTCAGAGACGGCATGATGGAACTCATGGAGACAAGAGCTTGTAGGAGGAAGTTCTTCACTTGTCTGTAAGATCAGGACATTGAGAGATTGGCTTTCTACTTACATGGGTATCACCTTCAAGGACCAGCTATGGTGATCTGCTCTACTGTATAGGAACAGTCCTGAAGTTTCCACAATCTCCTGAGATAGCACCACATGCTTGGGCCCAAGTATTCAAATGCACAGGCAGTGGTGGCTACTCCTCAGATGCTAAGTACATGTTTAATTTTTGAGGAACTATAACTTGTTTTCCAAAACAGATTTCCAGTTACTTTCCTGTCAGCTGTGAGTGAGTATTCCATTTTCCCTACATCTTCCCCAGGCCTTGTGTCTATCTGTCCTCTTTTTCAAAGCTACTTTAGTGAGTGTGAAGTAACATTTCCTCACAGTTAAATGGTTGTGATTTGCATCTCCCTGTAAAGAAAATGTGTAGAAACTTTTCATGTTCTTATTACTCTTTGCTCTATCTTCTTTGAAAAATTATCTATTGAATCTCGGTCTTCCATGGGATTTTATTTTCATTATTGAGTTGTTGGAATGTCCTGTATGTATTTAAAACTGTACACTTTTGATGTTAGCATCTTGATCTTAACTAATTTTCTGGGTCATGCAGAATTTCAGTCACCATGATAAACACTTGAGATAAAGAATTTAAAACAAGACAGAATTATTTTTGCTCCTGGTTTTATGGTTTCCATCCATGGTTGATTGTAACCATTTGATGTGGTAAAGATAAGGCAGACTATCAGGATGAAAGGAGCATATGACAAGGGCTTTCACTTCATGGCATCTGTGACACAGAGAATTTTTGTAGTAAAGAGCTTACTCCTCTTTTATGTGGGATGCCTAATTTTGTGTGATATTATTTGTATTCATATCTTCTTCTTTAGTTACTCCTTTTTGGAAATGTGATCAGTCACACTCACACTCAGAAATCATCTTTACTAACATTTTAGGCAGCTCTTCAAGCAAGTTGAAACTTAAGACATACTGTCATAGACTCTAGGCTGATGGCTCAGGGATCAGAATGTTTTGCATAAGAGTATAATGACCAGAGCTTTGATTTCCAGTTCCCATATAAAAGCTGGGTAGACAGGGCAGCCTGCTTCCATATTATCCCAGAACTTCAGGAAACTGAAACAGAGGATCTCCAGGTGTATGTTAGCTATCAAGATTAGATGAATCAGCAAGTTCTGGGTTCATCAAGAGATCTTGCCTCAGTAAATAAAACAAGAAACACTAGAGAAAAATACCTACCATCAACTTCTGGCATCCATATGTAAACATACATGCATATATACAGTTGTACATGAATATTCATGTGTGCCCACATATGTGTGGACCCACACATGCAAACATAAATATATACAGATTAACCATCATACATAATTATCTCCTTTACTGTCATAAATATGATAGATTTCCTTTCCCTATGGTAAAATAATCCACATTCTTCATAGCAACATAAATATTTCTTAGTTGTTTTACCATTTTTCTGTGCAACTTTCTACCTTATTACAAGGTTTGTATATTCTGTATTTTTTGTTTGGAAGAGAAAAAGGGAGGCTAAGTGCCAGTAAGTAACTACAGACCTGAGAGAATCTGAACCAGTTTCTTGCTGTGCGTGTAGAATTTGTCTATATCTCCAGTGGGTTTCAGAGGCTCACTTAACTTCTGTACATGCGTTCACTTCTTAGTTATGACAGCATTGTCCCTCTTTGTAAGAGATTATATCAACTTTTCACACTAGGATTATCCAAATTATAAAAATATTATATAATTTTTAAATGACATAATTATTAAACTTAAATTTCATATGGTTTTGTTAAAACTAAAAGATATATTCATTTAAAAGTCAAATGTTCCTACTCTGAATATGTAAAAATCAATGAAAGTTAGGGTCAATATATAAGGGTTTTGAATCAATTTTCACATTTAAGTTAATCTGGTGGTTTTTCTTCTCAAGTCCTCACACAGGTGCTCAGGAATATCAAGATGGTGTGCCCAAGATTCCAACAGCCTGTATCACAGTAGAAGATGCAGAAATGATGTCCCGAATGGCTTCTCGTGGGAACAAAATCATCATTCATCTGGAAATGGGAGCAAAGACTTATCCAGATACTGATTCCTTCAACACTGTTGCAGAGATCACTGGGAGCAAGTATCCAGAGGAAGTGAGTGAAGCAGAGGCTGTGCCTTCTGGCATAGGGCCTCCCAGTCAGGTGGCCATTTTTAGAATAGCTACAAGGAGAGAACATGAGCCTGTGAAGATGGTCCTCATAGACTCGTTAAGGCCTGAATATTGTATATTTTTCCCATTAAAATGTTCACCATACTAAATAAGGAAAGACAAATTCAAGGTCAGAAGAGAACCCATAGTGTGGAGGTTCAATTTGAACAGCAGAGAAAGTTACATATATTTCCTTTAGAATGAGAATTCATGTCAACGATTGACACTGTGCTGTGTTAATTTTAGGAATATTTAAAAAATCATTTCAAAGGACAATAGTATAGAATCTAGTTCCTTCTTTATAAAGCAAAGAGACTAACCTATATAGAAACCCACTTTTCTAGGTCTGCACATAGGCACAAAATGGCTGGAAAAGTACCTAAGCTCAGGGAAATACCAAAACCAAGTTTTAGTCCACAGTTCAAGTGCAGAGATCAGATTTCATGTATATTTTAAATTATCTTAGTAGCAAATATTCACTAGCCATGTGGTAAATAATGGGATATTTACTTCCTAGGAATTAGAGAACTTATCTGCAAGAAATGAGTGTGTTGGTGATCTTTATAAAGACATAAATCACTAGCAGAATTACTTCAAGAAGTAAATGAGACAGTATCCACCAGATAGCTTGCATATGTTGGGCACATCATACTTACTGGAATGACATGTATTTAATATGATACAAAATATGCAACAGTGTTTTATAGACATTCTGGTATTAATCTTAGTAGCAACTATAACTCTGAAAACACAACTAAGTTATTCAGAATGTTAGACTTATGTTTTGGGGACAATGCCAGTGAGGTGAAGGAAATGGTGAATAGTTATGCCTGGTGTTGGAGAAGTGAGACTACTGCACAGGACATTGTTACCAATAGGGTCATGACAAAAGCAAGATCTCACCAGCCACAATGAGTCAGTTACCACTGAGAAACTGACTTGAAAGGTTGAGAAAAAAGGAAGTCCATCTTCTTGTCCTTTTGGGAAACTGATCACAGCGGAACAACTAAGAGCTTGAGTCCCAAGTAAGAGTAACCAGGGCCTCACAGTATAATCTTCACTGAGGCTATATTAGCAGCTTTCCGGGTGAAGCAGCAGAATCTGAACCTCAGCATGGGTGGCTGGGAGTGCATGATGGGATCTTTTTTGTAAAAGCCATGGTGTAGCAGTGTCTGAGGCTGAGGTGTTAGGTAGAGTTGTTGAGATCCTGAGGCTCAGATAGTTTGGGCTCTGCCAGATCCCAGGAATTCATGTGCATTTTCCAGCTGGGACAGTAGGAGTCGGATTATGTAAGCAATAAATTATCAGTTTAAGTGTGTAACTGAATGTGCTTTGAAAACATCTTCAGTAACCATTACTACAATCATGGAGGGGACTGTTTTCATCATACAAAGGCTCCCTTGGGTCTCTTTGTAGTCCACTTCTTTCTCTCCCTCCTTTCCCACCAGCAAGCAAAGACCTGCTTCCAATTGTGGGGAGTAAAGGAAGTCCTCAGTAGTGAAGTGCTAAGTAAATGTGACATGGTCATACCTCAGGCCTGTGAGAAAACCCTTTCCCTACCTGATGATGCTCAAGGGAAATGTCAAAGCCTTGTTGATAGTGTGTGCAGAAAATGTCTACCATATCTTTCTTCTCTTGGATAGATATTTATGACCTGCTTTCTTACAGAGATTGTTTCTACTAAGATTAGCTAACTTGTTTCCTTAATCTAGCTGTACACCATAAAAAAGACTTCCTCTTTGTATATATATATATATATATATATATATATGAAACCCACCTCCTTATTCAACTGTATACAAGAACCCCACTTCCCTGTTCAAGTCTATATAATAATCATGGGGAGCTTCCGTATCCTCCATCAGAAAGCCAAGTCTATCTGACCCCAGCTTTTCTGCATGTCTGTGGGTCTGTCTTTTCTTCAGTTCCTTACCACCCCAATCAGATCCATCTTTGGAACCATGCTGAATATGACATCTAACTGTGATTTTATATCTTCTAGAATTCCACATGTAATATAATCATACACTTTACCAGGCTTCTCTAAACTCAACACAATACTTTTGGAACTTACTCATTTTTCAATTATTTCTTCTCTTATGTCACCAAATAGTACTTGTTTGAATTTATTACAATATTCTTGTTTACTCAGCAGTTGGTGGGTATGTACTGATTTCTAGGTTCTGACTATTGTGAATCAACTCTCTGTGAATATTCTTGACCTTTCTGTAGACTGATGTTTTTATTTCATTCCCTAGTAGTCCAGTGTTAAATAAATACATTGGACTCTATTAAGATGCTCCACTCTCTACATTCACCTTTTCCAGATGGGTAAATAAGTGTTTTCAGGAATCTCAGGGCTGAGACTGGGAAGGTGCCTCACTGGGTTAAAGTGTGTGCCTGACAGCCTGAGTTCAGATCCCCAGAACACATAGAACAAGGCAGATGAAGTTGTATGTATTTGTAATTTCAACACTTCTAAGGGGAGATATGGAAGCAGAGACATGGAATCTAGTTTGCCAAGAAGCTAGCCTAGAGTAGAAGGCACAATAGCCCAGACAAGAGAAACCCTGCCTGCCTCAACAAGGTGGCAGGCAAGGACTTCTTCCCAGAAGTCATCCTCTGACCTCCACATATGTATATGCATATGCATATATATGTATATATGAATTTATTTCTTGTAATAAATTCAATGTATATGTTCTTGAGATTAAAGATAAAATGTTCATGTCTACATAGCACTCCCTAGAGTTGGTCATAAATATCTTATTATGAAGATGTACAAAACAGGTTAACAGAAGTTCTCCAACAAAGAAGTAACTGTATAACTTCAACAGAAAAAATACACATTCCTTATATTTCTTTATTAGATTTTAGTCTTTATGACTGTATTTAGGGAAGAATGTTCCTTGTAACTTTCTCAGTACCACTGTGAAGGTAACAGCAAGCATTTCATTCCCCATTCAATTGGTTAAATTTATCAATGAGCCTAAGTAAACCAGAACGTGTCATCTGTGTCTTCCAGTAAGCCTTCTCTGGTAATGCTCCCATAACCCCAATGTGCTCCTCCACTGTTACAATGCCAGTTCTCACTGAAGCTTGCAAGCACCTAAAATTAACACTATACTTTATTTATTTTCTTTTACTTTTCTCTAATACCTATCCTGAGGCTGGTTGCACACTAGCTTTTCTTCCCATATTTATTTTCATTAAAATTAAGAGAGTAAGTAAAGAAAGAAATGGTTATGAAGATTTTCTTAATTTTCATATAAAATCTAGAAAATATCTTGTCCTTTAAGAACACGATTGTGATTCTCTTGCTTTAGATATACTCAGTAGTGTTCAGGCTATACGTGAATGTAGCTCAGTAAGCTAAAGCCTGGACACAACAGCTCCACATCCCTCATTTCTTGCTTCAGTTTTTTTTTTTTTTTTGTTTTTTTTGTTTTGTTTTTGTTTTGTTTTATGTCTGTTGAAAGAGCTATATTCACCTATCAGCACAGGCGCAAGGCTTTACCCTGTTTTTCTTTTTGTTAAAAGTATTTTATTTTAAGTTTTATGGATATGTTGTGTCTATATTCAGGTATGTGACCATGTTGGTGTGTACCTTTCAAGGCAAGAAGAGGGTGTCTGATACCCTGGAGCTGGAGTTAGTAGGCAGTTGAGAGCTTCCCAAGGCACATGCTGAGAATCAAACTCAGGTGCTGCACAAAACATTATACACTCTTACCCATTGATGCTGCTTTCCAATTCCTCCTCTCTATCAATTATTTAAGGATAGGCATAACATTCTATTCAAGCGACATTCAAAATATTTTAACTATGTTCCTATAGCCTCTTCCCACCTTTCCTTCACACTTTAAATGGTCTCTTCTAGACCCTCGCCTGTTTCTTTCCTAATTCCTCTTCTAGCCTCTACCTCCTTCTTTTCTTTTCAGTGAAGTACAAAGATACTTGTGATGGTAATGTTCACAAACATGGTGTTTGCTTACTTTTAGGCACATCTCTCCTACTCCTCATTAGACAAAAGTTGTGATGATGGTAAATGTTACAGGGAGTAATCAGAGGTGGCTGAAATGCAGATGCTGAGAAGTAGAGAGAATATTTGGGAAAAGTCTGGTGGGAGGCAGTCCTAAGGAAAAGGACATGAACAGAAAATAGAATATAGAGGGAAGGAAAGGTTGGAATCAGTGATAAGGACTACAAATCTCTGTTCCTTTGTAACCTGGTGAAATTCTGTTCCCCTAAATTCCAGCAAACCTTTCTAAAATCATTCCACCATGTTTCATTCTTGTTGGTGCTGATGGTGACACAAAGATTAGTTTTGATGGTTTAGGTTGCTAAATTATTGCTTGTATATTCCTGCTGCATTCTGGCATAGCATATTAAAACATAGTTGTGTTAACCTGAGGAAGTTATCCCAATACAATAAAGAGTATTTTTGACTACCTTTATTTCTTCTTCAGGTTGGACATGCAGGAAATGTAAATTGCTTTAGATTATTTTTAATTTGGTTTGAATTGGGTTGCAGAGTAATAGCACTCACATCAATTTTAATAACACCACAGTGAAGGGAAGTGTTTTATTCTTTTCATTTTATTATAAATAGATTCTGTTCTCATATAGTTTGTTCAACAGAATGAAAAGAGCCCCAAGAGCAGGCACTAGAGTCAGAGACACACTCATTCACATACTCAGGAGTTCCATAAAAATACTAAGTTGAAAGCTATAATATATTCACAAAGGACCTGGTTCATACCTGTGTAGGCCCCTTGCTTGCTACTTCCAACTTTGTGAGTTCCTATCAGACTTTCTTAGTTGGTTTGGAGGGACTTGTTCTCCTGGGGTTCTCCATCCCCTGTGCTGTTACATTCTTTCTACTTCCTTTTCTTCATAAATTCATGGTCTCTGAGGGGATGGGTTTAATGGAACATTCCATTTAGACTCATAATTCTGGCTGTGGGTCTCTGCATCTGTTTTTTGTTTGTTTGGTTGGTTTGGTTTGGTTGTTGTTGTTGTTGTTGTTGTTGTTTTTCTCTTCTGCATCTGTTTTCCTCAACTGCCCCAAGAAGCTTCTCTGATTCTGATGATGACTGGATAAGGCACTGATCTATGATTATATCAGAATATCACTAGGAGTCATTTTATTGAGACATAACTTTGTTCTTGTTGTCGTTTTGTTTCTTTGTTTGTTTTTAGAACAATAGTGTTTGATTTTACCCCAAGTCTCTGAGCTATCTTTCTAGTCTCTGGTTCTTGGCTGCCGAAAAAGTGTTGGGTATGGGTTTCATCTCATGGAGTGGGCCTTAATTGGTGGGCTACTGCTACAAATTCTGAGCAACTGCTGACATAGCATATCTTTCAGGCAGTACAGATTACAATTCAAAGGTTTTATGATTGGGTTGGTATTACATTTTGGTGTTACAATGGTGTCTTAGTCAGGGTTTCTATTCCTGCACAAACATCATGACCACGAAGCAAGTTGGGGAGGAAAGGGTTTATTTGGCTTACTTCCACATTGCTGTTTATCACAAGGAAGTCAGGACTGGAACTCAAGCAGGTCAGGAAGCAGGAGCTGATGCAGAGGCCATGGGGGGATGTTCTTCACTGGCTTGCTACTTGGCTTGCTCAGCCTGCTCTCTTATAGAACCCAAGACTTTCAGCCCAGAGATGGCACCGCCCACAAGGGGCCTACCCACCTTGATCACTAATTGAGAAAATGCTCCACAGCTGGGTCTCATGGAGGCATTTCCCCAACTGAAGCTCCCTTCTCTGTGATAACTCCAGCCTGTGTCAAGTTGACACACAAAACTAGCCAGTACAAATGGTGTATATATTTTGGTGGCCTACACAATATCTTCCCACACTAAAGGCACTAGAACATAGGGGTGATTGATCCATCTAGGCATCAGCTCCATGTTCAATGAACTGTGTGGGTGCTGTTCTTGACAATGGGGCTCCACTGCCAGTTTTCAGAGAGCAAACATTGTCTTAACAGCCTGATCCCAGGGGTTTCCATGACTCTGAGGGGATGGGTTTAATGGAAACATTCCATTTAGACTCATAAT
>JADRCD010197454.1:0-26319 GCA_019843815.1 Montemys delectorum | reverse complement strand
TCTGTCTGTCTCTGTCTGTCTCTCTCAATAACCCATGGAGTTATCCATATGCTCATGAGTGTGGACCCATCCACCCATCCACTGGAGCATGGTCAACCTACCAGGGTCTATATTCTCACAGACAACCCGTTCTCCCTCCTACAGAAGCCATCGACTGTCAGAGGCCTCCCAGTTAAGATTGGGGAGGGATTGGTGTAGGTGTTTCCTTGAGTCTGAACACTCCCTGGGTTTTATTGTCTGCACTTTGATTGGTGTTGAGTTTCTGCATTAACTACTGTTCACTGCACAAAGAAACTTCTGTGATGACGTATGAGTGAGTAGTCCAATATCGTGTCTGTGATGGTGTTCTTATGGATGTAAGACTCAATATCTCCTCTTCTTGGTGGGTACTTCAGAATAGTCTTTGGCTTTGTATATAATTTGAAAGTTCTATTTTTTTTGTTCTAGTTTGACTTGATTTGGAGATTGCAGGTAGACTATCTGAGAGACTAAAAAGTTTTCTTTAACTGAGTTTCTTTAACACATGGCTAAAGGAAACTTATTCATATGTGCAAGTCATTTGTATGACTTTGCAATCACAAAAGCTGAGACATAAAGAAGATTCCATTTTATCAAACAGGAGTATTCAGGCTTGCTGATTACAGCATATCCTATCATCTGGCTCAGCCTCATTTTACAGGACCCACTTGGCATTTTTTGAAAAGCTCACAAAATGATTGATATCATTCACTGGAAAAATCTATTGTGCTAAGACCATCTTTGTGGAAATTCTTCTAAAATAATAGTGGTCATTTTTTTCCCCTGGAGGGAAGTTAAATACAGAGTTCCTTTACACTCTCTATTATCGTAAATGCCTTTCAAAGAAGATGAAGCCACCAAGAGAATGTCGTACATGATTGCTTTAAAGATCTGAAGGATACTGAGGAAACACTTGATAAATCAAAGACTAGAATACAACCTTGGGCTTTGTTTGGTTGAATATCAACAAAACTCTCTGCTCATAGAAATTTTATTCAGATTTTTTAAGCCACTTAGTAAAATATATGATTTAGATATCTGCTGCAGCAATCCTTAGCTCTTTCATGGTTATCTGTGAATCATTTACCAAGAGTTGAGAGTTATGAATTTCACTGATGCAAACATGTGTGCTGTGTATTATGCACACAACATGTATTTTGCTTTAAATTTTATTTCTATGGGTACTAAATGGCATCACAACCACAAGAGTAATTTTTAATCAGTAGACTTTCTTGACTTTTTTTTCTCTCTCTTTAATTTCAATCCATGACTGTAACTGTGTAAAGAAAGGCTCTTGGTGTGTTTAGCTGGACTATTGGCAGTGCTAGTCTGCTAAATGGAACATAATTAGTCTTATATTTTCTACAATGAGCTGATTCATAATAATATTGATATTGCTTTAAGGACAGGGATTATGTATTATTCAGTTTTTAATATCTGCACCAAGCAGACTACCTGGTACATCGTTAGTCACTGGGGGAATGCAAACTATAATTATAATGTAACTTTAATGGATATAATAAAAAAGACAATACCAAGTGTTGGCAAAGGTACAGAAAAAGTTACAGTACCCATTTGTTATTGGCAGAAGTGTAAAATTACAATCACTTTCATAAGACAGTTTGTGGTTGCTTAAAATTTTGTTTGCCATATGATTCAGCTCTTCCACCCCAGGGTGTCTATTTGGAAGGGTAGAGTATGCTCTTTGCTTACTAATGTTCCCTAATCCCTGGGTGGATACACACAACACACAGATGATTTCTTCTCTCACTTTTCCCTAGGCTTACATCACAATTAATGATCTGCATTGTCAGCTTTAGAAAGATAAGGTGATACCGACCTTTTTATGTTTGATTTTCACTTTGGTAATTTTTTTCCATTAGAAAAATTGCTAATTTAGGGAAATATCTAATGTACATATTTGCATTAGATATGGGTTCCTCTTGATCATGTAATTATGGAATCACATATATTTATAGCTGACATATACTTCAAAATTAAAGCTTACAAATACATGTAACACTACTATAGAACACCAAAAAATAACATTCCCTTTCCAAATTCATGTGAATTATAACCCCAAATATGACTCTATTTAGCAATAGACTTTTGCAACTCTAGGCACTAAAGGTATAAATATACATAACTACTATGAGTTTCAATGACAGTGTGGCTTGGATCCTCATGTCAATAGGAAAAGACACAGAGACACGCATAGGAAAATGACCATATAATAATGGAGGCAGAGTTTGGGGTTATGAAGCTTCAAGCCTAGGAGCCCCAAGGATTATTGATGCCACAAGATGTGAAAAATGGTCCTTCCATGGAGCCTTTATGTCAGTGGTTCTCAACCTGTGGGTCACAATCCCTTTGCAGTCAAATGACCCTTTCACAGTGGTCCCCTAAGACCACCAGAGAACACAGATGTTTACATTTGATTCATAACACTAGTGAGATTACAGTTATGAAGTAACAACAACAATAATTCTATGGTTGTGGGTCACTACAATATGAGAAACTATGTTAAGGAGTTGCAGCATTAGGAAGGTTGAGAACCACTGGTGTGGAGTGAGCTTAGAACCCCAAAGTTTGTGGAAATAACTGTACATGGCTTGGTGCTAAGAGTCTAACTCAAGTACTGTTAAAAATAAAATATAGATGTTTTAATATCAGAGAAACCAGTAAATCTCTTTATGAACAGAGACATATCTAAATTTCAAATTATGCAATAATTGGCTTCACAGCAGTTTGTGTTTTATAGGGGTCATATTCTCTCTGAGTTGAAGTTATAATGTCTACTAAATGACCACTTTTTGTTGATCACTAATCCTTATAAAAATTGAGACTGCAATTTAGAAAGCTGAGGAAGGAATCCTCTGATTGATTCATTTAATGGTAGAATTGAGAAGTAGATGCTTCTGAATTTTAAGATTATAAAAGATGTATGTCACATGTTATGTCCCAGCATATGAATTTTGTTTAAACTTTTATGAATGTTTAGTCTTAAAGAGTCTATATATGAACATTTTTGTTCCTGATGTATTTCTTGAAAAATTTGTTCCTTTAATACACCAGTTTTGAATGACCCTTTTGTAGTGGTCACCTAAGACCATCAGAAAACACAGATGTTCACATTATGATTTGTAACAGTGGCAAAGTTACAGTTATAAAGTAGAAATAAAAATAATTTTATGGCTTGGGGAGAGTCACCACAACATGAAGAACTATATTAGGAAGGTTAGCAATCTCTGCTTTAATATAAATGTGAATGGATCTTGGACAATTTAGTTATCTGAGACAGTGATAACCTGTCACACTGAATAATTATTTTTGTTTTTAAATAATTTTATAATTAACATGTAATAATACTGACTTTTCTATTTCTGGAAGAACATATTTTTACATTTCAGCATTTAGAATGAAATAACAATCTTTTTAGTTTTTCATTAAAATATATAATATATAAATAAGTGGCTATAACTATTACTGTTTATCATAGGCTTCTAATAACCCCAGAATATATTTTGATTAGTATTTGTTGACAATAGTGTGTCTGTTTTAATGAGGGAGCAAACTAGTAGCATCCTTTTTGTGCTGGAGCTACAATATAATAAAGCTTAAGATTCTCAAGAATTAGCCAGGCAGTGGTAGTGCACGCCTTTAATCCCAGCACTTGGGGGGCAGAGGCAGGTGGATTTCTGAGTTCGAGGCCAGCCTGGTCTACAGAGTGAGTTCCAGGACAGCCAAGGCTATACAGAGAAATCCTGTCTAGAAAAAACAAAAAACAAAAAACAAAACAAAACAAAATCTCAAGAATTTCTGGTAAAAGCAAATAATCACTCTTAACTCTGTAGTCTACCCTCATGGTCTCAGAGACTAGTTTCTGTTTAATCAAATTATGTTATAAGCTAGATATTAATAAAACTTAGACTCTCTGTTATGGGACTCTCCCAAGCGGTGGTGCTCTCACTTCTGCCTATGCCTGCCTCAGAGTCCATGGTCCTCCAAGAACTAACTGTGTTGTTTTTTCTAATTTAGAATGGAGGTTAAGACTTGTTAAAAATCACTGGATCTTAGGCACAAGGTTAGAACTTGAATCCCGACAGTGCTATTTCTTAACTCAGATTCTTTGAACTTTCATTTTACATGGCTTTTAAAACAGGCTTTTAAGTGTCCACTGGACCCTGTTAACCCCAGGCACAAAGTCATACAGTAGAGAACTAGGACTTTCGCACCTCACACAGTTAAAGCTTCATCTGTTTGCTTGGGTGGCAACTTTCCATTTCCAGTTCCCCAAGCTTGTGACAACCATTCTTCTACTTCTGGATTCAATTAATTTGAATTCCATATATAAGTAAGACCACGTAGCTTTTCGCCTTTTGTGGTTGGGTTATTTCACACACATGCCTTGAAGTTCATCCATGTTGCTGCTATGCAAGATTTCCTTATAAATGTTGAGTGGTATCTCCCGTGTGCATGTTCTTGTGTGCACATTCACGTGTGCATGTTCACGTGTCCGTGCATCATATTTTCAATGACCTACCAGTGGTCATTGGGGTTGTTTGCATATCTTGGCTATTATGTTTTTTACTGCAGAATGCATGGATGTGTTATTATATTTCTTTGGAATAATAAAGTGGGATTGCTAGATAATGTGGTAATTCGTTTTCCAGTTTTCAGAGAAATTTGAAAACATTCTCCATTTTTATATTCTTCCCAGCAGTATGCAAATGTCTCAGTCTCCCACATCCACACTGGTGCTATCACTTCGTCTGTAGTAATCATAGTCAGTTGGTGTCTTAGGGTTTCTACAGCTGATATGAAATGCCATGACCAAAAAGCAAGTTGGGGAGGAAAGGGCTTATTTGGCTTACGCTTCCAGATTACAGTCCATCACTGGAGGAAGTCAGGGCAGTAACTCAACCAGTGCTAGAACCTGGAGGCAGGAGATGGTGCAGAGGTCATGGAGGGGTGCTGCTTACTGGCTTGCTTCTCTGGCTTGCTCAGCCTTCTTTCTTACAGAACCCAGGACCACAAGCCCAGGGATGGAACCACCCTCCATGGGCTGGGCCCTCCTCCACTGATCACTAATTGAGAAAATGCCTTACATCTGGATCTCATGGAGGCTTTTTCTCAACTGAGGCTCCTTTCTCTGTCTTGACCTTAGCTCATGTCAAGTTGACGCACAAAACCAGCCAGCACAATTAGCCATTTAAGCATTTCTCAGACCTTTATTCAGTGAAGGAACTCTAGGAAATAGAGAAATGCTCACTCTTTACATAAGAGGAAAATGAGATTCAGACAGTTTAAATAATTGCCCAGAATCTCAAGCTCCTGAGGGTCAGGCATGAGCTGGGGCCTTTAAGCCTGGGGGCAGCACTGACTTCTACAGGATGGAGATAAATAGCATGCATTACACTGGCTGGATATTAGCATAAATGATGTGTTATAGGAACTTGGCTGAAAATGGTGAAAGAAAGGTTAGTTATTATAGATGCTTTTCTTTACTGTGAAGGAAATGTCAAGGTATGCATTTTCCTTGTAATAAGTTTTTATGGAATTTAAAAATACTGTTGTCACATCTTAATACTGCTGATGCGTTTCTTGATGGCCTCTTTGAAGAAAGATACTTGCTTAATTTAATGCGTAAAACTAAATATAAAACTATACTACTAGCTTAGTAGTTCATGTTTTATAATTCTTGATGCTTGAGTTGCTTTAACTGGGGATTGTTTGTGAAAGTCAATTAATCTTTTATTAATATGCTAGGATTTAGTAATATTTATGAGAATTTTAATTATTTTTAGTAAATTATTTATCATCATTTAGTTTTATTGCAGAGAATATTGGCTCTTCTTTGATACCTACCTTTTTATTTAATGAGATGATTTTAGATACTTTAAAATCAACATTCCCATTAGGCTTCTGTACCAAACATTCTGGCCTAAATTATCAATGGCTTCTAACAACTAAAGTTATTGTTTTCTTTGATAGTTTTCTTTGATAGACACACACTCCTCCTCTCTCTCCCAGATCCACTCCTCCTCCTCTTTTCTTCAGAAAAGAACAGGCCTCTCAGGGATTTCATCCAAACACAGTAAAACAGGATACAATAAGATTATGCAGAAATCCTAGCATCAAAGCTGGACGAGGCGGCCCAGTGTGAGGAAAAGGGTCCCAAGAGCAGGCAAAAGAGAAAGAGACTCCTCCACTCCCACTGTTAGGTGTGCCACAAAACCACCAAACTAAACAACCATAGCATTATAGTTTTAGTTTTCGATAGAGGAGTCTGTATTCTGTTTATATAGGAATGTTAGATCCATTGGTTTTGATTAGGGGTGGGGTCTTGTGACTTCAGGTGTAAGAGGTGCCTCTTCCTTCCTGAGGATCCCTACCAAATGTGTGCCAAAATGGCAAAGCTGAGAACTATTCCCATCCTTTAGAAAAGAGAAAACAGCGTTGAAAAATGACTTTAGTAGCTACCAATGTAACAGTACTAAGTGTTTTGGGGTTGGAGGTAACTTCTGGTTTCTCAAGAGCTTGTGACATTGTGGTATTTATAGGAAAAAATAATTATTCCTGAATGTTACTTGTTACTGGATTGACGAATAATTTTAAGAATTTTGTTACACCATGAAAGGAAGTTTCACTAGAAACAGATTTTGTTTACAAGAATAGATTATTATTTTAACCAACAGAGTGTGTATGAAAATAACACTTGTAATGAGTCTGAAAACTGTTGTCATGGTTACTTTGATCATTAAAATATCCTGGCTCCCTCCTTTTTTTCTTTATCCTGGAAAGAAAACAAAACATCTGTCTCTGAGATTTTAGAATGATAAATAACATTAATTTATCTTAATTCAAGGCTAAAGCACTTTTGTCAAATGAGATACCTTCTTTTACAAAGATAATATCTCAAAGGGAATTTTATAATTCTCATGAAATTCCTCTGGAATTCTGTCTGTAAAGTTATTTGAATAACAACTAGTCATCGTACAATAAGATCAGAATGACAGGTTTCATCGGTTTGGTTACTATTCATGGCCATATATTAATGGTTTAATTGGTTTTAAAATGTGTTTGGGGGCACAACTCAATCTAATGCTGTCGAAGATATCAAATAGAGCAAAGAAAAAATATGTTACTTGAAAGAACTTAAAAATACAGGAGGCGATGCACAGTATTTCTAGATCAGAGCATTTAGTTTTCACTAATTTTTTTCAACATCTCACAGTAATGGACAGAGTTCAGTGTAAGGAAACCAATGTACAGGATCCGGGTGATCATTAGGAAGTCAGAGTTTTAAAATCTGCTTTATTTAGAATGTTATTACTGTGCTTACCACAAAAAGTATTAATTAGAGAAACTTTGCAAAATGCCTGACTGTAAATCCCTTCCATGGGACGGTCACTGCTCACGTGCTCACATGCATGAGCTCAGTGGACACATTGGGTGTTTGCCTGTAGTGATCTTCTGCTTGGTGCCCCTTTCCAGCCTTCCAGCTTGCAAGTGTAAAGCTGTGGAAGACATTATTGCACCTGCTGCTCAAATGCACATTTATTTAGAGTCTAGGATCCTTTAAACTAATGAATTACTGTGATTTTTGTGGCTGATGGTAAATGCTGTGGATACAAGGGACATAATGTGATAAACATCTTGTGTTTCGAATGGTCTCTACATTAATGTGCAATATTCAACGAATGACTGGAAATTAATGCTTTACTGTTAGAAACACCCTTTATAATAGTTCCTCTGAGATTTTAAAAGTCTGCTTTCAGGACATTATAATATTTATTTGTTTTGTTTTGAGTTCTCATGGCACCAGCTTTGTGCTGTACAACAAATAATAATCATGGAGTTTTCGATTGTTATGAAACATAATAAACAGGACTTGAAGGTGTAAATCTTTGTAGATAGAGATCGCCAAGCTATTTGCCAAAAGTTTATACTTCATTAAAGGGTGCTTTAAGTAATTTCAGTGACTATTGAAACTGACAGCCTATATCAGGGAGTCTAGCAGAGCAAAGGCACTGGCAGGGCCCCATGTGCCTCTTGTATGGTGGCATCTGGAGAGATGGAGTTGAAACACTTGAGGCAACTAAATGTGAGGTGGGAGATTTTCAAAGTCCTAAATAGGTGACTTGGAAGCTGTGTTAGGACTTTGTCTCTGAGTCAGCCATATCAGGAGTGACTCTAGAATCCTTAGCATTTCTGTGTCCTGTGTGTGTTCCTTTTCAGCTATCTTTGCTCATCTTCTAAAGGGCTTTTGAAATCTGAATCCGTTTTTGGTTTTGCCTCCTGTCTCTTCAACTGGAAGAGATCTGAAAGGTGCTTGTGTATGCTTCTATGTTTAGAACACTCTATGAATTATTTCTGAACTACTGCCCCAAAAGTCCCATTGTAGACACAACATTCTTTTAAGGAGAGTCTTGATGTGTCTGTTTTGTGCTAGGGAACAACATAGAGCAAGCCTTGGTGCCAGAAGCATCTAGTTTTACCTGATACATTACTTGATAGAAAGGGCATGGATATACAAGGTGCAAACACATTGGTTTAGCATTTCCCGAGTTCCCTACCCATTAACGTCTTCCTAGATTCAGTGTTTAGGAGTTTATTATGACACTGAGTCAAGGTGAGCTAAGAGTGAAGGCATCTAGAAACAGCTCATAGACTCTTGTTCATACCACCATCTCATCTCTTAATTAGGCTGGGGTATGCTTCACTAAAAAGTCTGGAAAATCCAATATAACTTGTAATTTTTTCTGGAGAAAAGCAAACTGAAAGGGTAATTTTTACTGGTAGTTTGCTGGAAATATTTGTTATGTATAAGAGACTCATTTTTCTCTATAAACACAAATTCCTAGCAACCCTCTATTAATCATCCTAGGCTTTTCCTGGGAGTTCAGAAGTCCCATACAAAAAAAAAGAACAAAATGGATTATTTCCCCCCTCTGTAGACTGTAGAGGAATCTTTGGTATAAATCATGGAAAGTAGCATTGAGTAACCATGCATCTTATTAATTCCAGGAGTGTTTAGCTCAGAACATTTTTATGTGCACTGCAATTTATCCTAAGGATGTTCTCCTGAGTCTGGAGCTGACGCCTTCAGATGCCTGTTCTTGTGTCCTCATTTGCATTCTTTTGGTATATTTACTCTTAATATCTCGAGAATGTTCTCCATAAGAAAAAGGTAGCCAATACAGAGTATCTATCTGGATCTGACTGTGTACCTTATAAACTGATGCTGAATATGTAATTCCAGCACCTTTCAGCATTTGCCTTCTACAACACAATCTCTTGGTTCTTTCTGCTTTGCCAAATAACTCTTCTTTATCATTTCAATCCCTGCACTTTGACATTCACCTCAATTTATTTCATGAATTCATCTGTCTTTCACCTGGCTCCCCTCCTCCAGTTGACTATCCTGTTTGAAACTCTTCATAGGAAGATTATTACAGTCCAGATACAGCAGACGTTCTTAGGATGGCAACATGCCCAAATATGAAACTTCTTGTATATTCCTGCACATTGCCCTGTGTTGATACCACCTACCATCCTACAGCTAGCTAGAATTATTAGCATTTTTTTCTAATCGGCTAGTTTCATTGCTGCTCTACCAACGGTAGGACTATTGTCTCCTCACTGAGCTGAGAAGTGAATGCCAAAGTTTGTCAACCATAACAGTTTCATTTGGTAACATCAAACAACACTAAGCATCATATGCAGAGGTTACAATAATGTAACGTGTACATTATTGTGGTTTAAGTGAGAATGGCTAAGTAGCATTGATTTGTGTGTGTGTGTGTGTGTGTGTGTGTGTGTGTATAAAGTAAGTTTTTATTTTGTTGATCAGTTGGTAAATATTTGGAGTTAAGTTTTGACTATTGTGAAAAATGTTGACTTGAACATTTCAATACACGTCTTTTTATGAAACCAACATCTGCTCTTCTCTTGGGATAATACCTACATGAGTGGTTGTGAGCCAGATGGTGAATATATATCTAAATTGATGGGATGAATAAGATGTTTTCAAAAATAGCGGTAGTGTCTTGGACCTATATCAGGGAGGAATGAGAGATTCAGGTTCTTCATGTCCTTCTCAGGACTTAAGACTTGGCACAACCCATCTTCTTGTTTTTGGCTCTTCTGAAGGGTATGCTGAGGTATATCTTCTGAATTTTCCTAGTGACCAATGATGGTAAGCATCTTTATTTGGATTTATTTATAATTAGTGTATATTTTGGGGTGGATAACAATAATGAGTTTCTTGTCCCTTCCACACATATACCATGCTTCCCTCTAGTCCACCCCCTAGGAAGTACCTTTTTCTATCCCCCCATCCTTTCCCTCACTTTTCTTTCCCCTTCCTATTAACTACTCTTCTACTTTGAGATTGTCAAGTAAGCTTGTCTGCTTTTAGCTTCCCTATATGAGAGAAAATGTGACATCTAGCATGTTTCACCTAACATGGCAGCTGCAGTCTCATTCTACTGCACGTGATATGATAGCTTTCCCCCTCGTGGCCGAACAATGAATTCTCCATTGAGAATGCACAGACCATATTTCTATTACTTTTCATTTGATGCCTGGAAATGTGGCTAATTCCATAGCTTCACTTCTTCTTTTAAAAGTCAACTAATTTGTTCTCTGAGTTGGGACAGTTATTTGTTTTAAGGGAAGATGCTTTATCAGATGTACATTTTGTTTGCAATTTTTAAGAAAAAAATAGCTATCTACTGAGAGGCTCTGACAATACCTGACCAATACAGATGTAGAGGCTCACAGCCATTCATTGAACTGAGTATATGGTCCCCAATGAAGGAGTTAGAGAAAGGTTCTATGGAGCTGAAGGGTTTGCAGCCCTTTAGGACGAACAACAATATGAACTAAATAGTACCCTCAGAGCTCACAGGGACCCAACCACTAATCAAGGACTATACATGGTGGGACTGAATGTTCTGGCAGCATGTGTATAGTAGAGGATTGCAAATTCGATCATCTATAGGAGTAAAGGACCATGGCCTTGTGAAGGTTTTGAGCCCCAGTGTAGGGGAATGCCAGGGCCAATAAGTGGGAGAGGATGGGGTGGCAGGCATGGGGTTTGGCAGGGGGGAGGTAAAAGGGGTTTGTTCTTGTTGTTTTTGTTTGCTTGTTTGTTTGTTCGTTTTTTGGAGAGGAACCTGGGAAAGGAGAAATTTACATGTAAATAAAGAAAATATCTAAAAAAATAAAAAAAAGATTTTATTCAATTTATTTATTTATTTATTTATTTATTTATTTATTTATTGTGTATGAGTACACTGTAGCTGTACAGATGGCCATCAGCCATCATGTGGCTGTTGGGAATTGAACTTAGGACCTCTGCTTGCTCTGGCCTGCTCGCTCCAGAGAAATATATTGTAGCTGTCTCCAGAGAAACATATTATAGCTGTCTCCAGAGAAATATATTGTAGCTGTCTTCAGATGCATCAGAAGAGGGCGTCCGATCTCATCATCGATGGTTGTGAGCCACTATGTGGTTGCTGGGATCCGAACTCAAGACCTTCGGAAGAGCAGTCAGTGCTCTTACCCGCTGAGCCATCTTGCCAACCCCTGCAATATTTTTTAAACAAGATTTTAAACCCTACTTAGGACTTGACATTTTCTTTTCTTTCAGATGAAATTCTTTGCCAATTTCATCATGTATATAATGCTTTCATTCCTCCTCTCTCTCTCTCTCTCTCTCTCTCTCTCTCTCTCTCTCTCTCTCTCTCTCTCTCTCCCACATTCCCAAAGATAAACCTCACTTGATTCTTTGGTTGGCTTCCCTTGTTAATATTTATTTTATAGTCATTGCATAGTCATGAGTTTGTTTTATTTATAATTGCCTAATTTTGTATTAACACTGGCTTCTCATTTACTAAAAAGGTGGCCGCAGCAAACTCTAGTGTAGGGATAATTTAGCCTCTTTACGTGATTCTTTGGCAACACGTGTCACAGTTTAGGATTCTCAGAAAGGAGAGCATAACACAGAACTTTGCAGGTCTGTAGCTGATGGAGTGGGAGTGGGGGTGGGTGCCCTGTCAGGATCAACTTAATCAGGAAGTATAGGGAATAAGGCCTTCCAGAAGGGGGTGCTGCTACCAGGAGAGCTGAGTGAATGCTGGCTCCAGAGTTATACAGAATGTCAGACAGTATCTCCCACATTTAGCAAAAGAATGAAAATATGGAAGGGAGACATTTTTCCTTTAAAAACTTTTTTTCCAAAGTAAAATCCTAGTAGGGCAAGGCTTACTATTCAGGTAAACAGACCATAATGTTGTCTGAGGAACATGGATTTTATTGTTATTATTATTATTATTATTATTATTATTATTATTATTATTATTAAACTATTGTTAAACAGTGAAATCAGAGTATACACATCGAGATACATGTTGATTTTGAGATTGTCCGTTGGAGAACTGGGATGGTTTCTTCGGTTTATTTTCTCAGTAAAATAATTAGCATGGCTCTGGATTGAGATTGCTCTGAGAAAAGGCCAGCTGGTGGAGAAGGAGGATCTGAAAGCCACCTTGGAAGGCGGAAACTACCATTTTCTTCTAAGTTTGTAAGCGGCTTTGAACATGCAGAGAGTTAGAGTTAGCCAGGGGAGAGGCTTTTCAGGTGCATACACAACAAAAGAGAGGAGGATATCGTGGAAGTGCACATCACTGGGGTGCTTCACAGCTTAGAAGTGAAGTTCTCTGTGGCTATAGGAAGAGGAAATGTTTCATTTAATTAGTTAGTTGATCCCTAAACCCAGTTAAGAGAATGTTAATGTTAAAAGGAAAACTAACCAAATCACATGTCAGTGTAAGCATAGATAGTTCTCTAGACAAGCCAGGCTATCTAGTTAAACGACAATACACATAACCTAGAAGAGTTCATTTCAGGATTGGAAGAGAAGTTAAATATCAGCAAATCAACAAATCAGGGGAGAAAAGCACTTATTAGTGAACCCGTAATGCTGAAAATGCATTTTGGACCTGAATGTATTCTTAATACCTGTCTTGGTATTCTGCTGAGACTCCACAGGATGTGAATACCAACAGGCAGCCTTATTCTGATTCTCCCTAGGTAGTTATGACAACCTGTTATTTCTTGAAGAAGTTTTATCTGATTAAATTCTATATATCTAAAACAAATGATAACAATGAATGGTGATAATAATATACACATTATCGTACACACGAGTGAGAATATGATATTTATTATGTATTTGATTTCTTTGCAATATAATTAATTGCTTCTGTAAGTTAGTGCTACACATCCATGCTTGGTATTATATCATCATCACAGATGTAGCAATTGTTTCTATAGTACTTGATTACTATTATCTTGATAATTCTGGCTTACTACCTAAATCTTACCAATTTAGTTTTGCCTCAAAAATTATATTACAGTATGGATTTTTATATTTCACTAATACAAAGTAGTTTTGTTGTTAATAAACCTACAGGGACCCAGAACACAATAGTTTTAAAAATTTCTGGACTGTGGAAAACTGAAATTTATAGGAATTGTAGAGTGTAGTTGTTGAATTTTAACATCTCTACTCATTGGACAGTCTTGACTAAAATCTAAAATTCCATGGTATATTGTTAGTTATCAGTTATGTTTACAGGCAGGCTTGCAAAGCTCTCTATACTGCCTGGCATAATGTCAACCTCATGTTAATTCAAAAAGCTTCAGGAGACTATGGTATGGGAGATAAAATATATGTAACTTAGAAACCTAAATCCTTATGTAATAAGTAACATTTATTTTCAACTATAGAAAAGAGTCTTTTTAAAATGTCATTTTCTTCAATTCTACTCAAAATTATGGTATTCAAGTTGCATAAAACTTGGGTGATTGCTTACTAATATTGAAAGTATAGTGCTTGGTTCATGAATCCTGGCATAATAATAACTATAAGGAACATTTATCTTGTAAGATTATAAACTGAGGCCAGAAAGATAGACTCCCAGAGTCATGGAGATAATTAGCAGCAAATCTGTACTGGGAGCCAGGTTTCCTGACTGCAGCCCCTGCTCAGGCATCTCTTTTCACATGCAATTCTTAAACATATCATGTGTCTCACAGGACACATCTGCATTATTTGTTCAGAGGTGGCTCAGAGAGATAGCAGGAAACCCTTAAAAATCCAGCCTTCAAACCTCTCCTGGTACTTCTTGCAAAGTCACAACTGTATCAGATCTTCCTGTCTTTCTTTTACATTTTTAAGAATGGGAAGTTCTATTAATTTCAAGTAGAAATAATAAATGTTTCTAATTGTTTCTATCATGTTTTAATGCCATCTACAATTATATTTTATCAAGTAAAGTAATGAATTTATGGAATTCAACCACTAGGCTATACTGTTTTAGGTGTATCATTATACTATTAATCTTTATATTAAAGTATTTCCATCAAAAAACAATCCAGCCTTTACTGGCTTGTAGACAACCATCTCCCTAGTCACACCAGTTATGTCTTTGCCTCAGCATGTTCTGGTCCCTTCTGTTGGTCTCAGGTGTATCAAGCCTTATGCATGTGTACAAAGCCTGGGTATATGAATGGCCTTTTGTAGAAATACATTAGATCACCTTTATGATTGCTGATCAAGTATCTTTAAAAAAAATAACGTTTCAAATGTGACAGTCTGAATATGCACCAACTGCTGAGTAAAAGAACAGGAGAGCTGAAGAAGAGGGGAGTTTGTCTTTCCTTGCTGGGATGTTTATTCTTGAATCCTAAGAGAACAAAGAAAAAGAATATTCATTCTGTCACCTGCCCTTGTGTGGAAAGACTGAGCACCTGTTTACATTTTCTCTGGAACTCTTGGGGACTCAGAGTGGACTGTCAAGGGTGACTAGGGTGTGAGAGCTTGTTTGTGACTGTGCTGAGAACATCTGGAAGAGAGAAATGAAAGGAAGAAGATGGCGAAGCCGATAAGATAAGCAGCTTAGGAAGAGGCATCAGACAGCCTCATGACCAGTTCTGATCTGGGATGCTGGCTCTTAGGGTCATGCACTGGAGGAAGGGCATCTTGAGTGGCATGAACAGCAGGCGAGGGGCCTAAAGCAATACCTGTAAGGGACTGATAACAGTGGGCTTTCCATTAGCACTATTCCCAATAGCTTGGAGAGCAAGTTCTGTCGCTGACAAAGGGAATCTGGGCAGCACATACTGCAAACAATTTTAGCAGAAAAATCTGTGCCAATATTTTTTCCTTAATTAGGAAAGATGCTAAACATTTTTGTATATTAGGTATTTTACATAAATTATACTATTTAGATCAACTGGAGGATTTAGCTATTTAATTTTTAAGATGAGGACTCTTGAGAGGTTTGATTCGTCATCCCATTACGCAGCTGGTATAAACAGAAGAACGGAGATGTCAACCAATTTCTATATGACTTGCTAGCTCTCTCCTCCATGCCATTGACAGCCTATCCCTTTGCCTATCCCTACACCTCTCAGAGCACCTGTAATTAGTGATACAGATAGAAGATCTGCAAATTAGCACGTCCATTATTCCTTTACTTTTTTTGGTTTTACCTACCAGCCAGGATAACAATATATGCTTTTAAGTTTTCAAGTCATATTAACTTAAAACCTTCCAAACCTGTTAGCAACTCAAATGGAAGTTTCTCAAGGTCAGGTGAATTCCACAAATAGGTTGCTGCATGTTTTCCATACTTCCCACTCAAAGCCTTTTCTAAACTTCTAGGTAGAAAACAAAGTACAAGCTATTCACTGTTTTTGTGGAAATTTCTCTTACCTGTTAGCAGTGCTTTGGAGTTGACACACTGGGCGATCAGGTAGTGGCATTGAAACCTTTATTCGGGTCTTTCAAGCTACTGAATGGGAATATAGGAAGCAGAGTTCTATTCATATTCCCCCCTCCCCCGGTATTTCTCCCCAAGAGATCTTGAAAGAACCATTTAACCCACTGTATGTTTTAATTTTCTTCTCTTCAAAAATATTCACCTTTCCCTTCTTCTAAGTTTTTGCTAAAGGATGCATTTGATATTTTAAATGCATTAAAGTAACTCCTTAAGAATACGTTGCTACTTTTTCTCATGACCTCAGACAGCCAGAGCATGGAGATGAAGGTGGTTCTCCAAGGAGTTTGATATATGCAACTTCTTTACAACCTTACCAGCTCCCAAGAAGAATATGTTGTTACACAGCAATGTTACCTAAACAAAAGTCTTAGTTGTGATTCCTTAAGTATCTCAGAGAATAGGGGACTATATAAATAAATTGTAAGTGAACTTTATAACCAAATTCACCAATACGTTATGGAGTATGCTGATCAGTAGGTGAATGAACTGGTTGATTTTGAATATTCAAAAGATCTTTAACAGCTATGTCAAATAACTATCAGAATACTAACCACCCAAAGATGTCTACACACAAAAAATGTGAAATATTATCTTATATAACAAAAGAAATTTGCAGATGTGACTAAGCTAAGGATTTTGCTATGGGAAGATTATCCTAGGTAGTCTGAGTGGACTCCATGTAATCACAAGCACATCATGGAGGTAGAAATATCAGAGGAGGAAAAAAAATTTGAAGATACTAAAGATGGAGGAAGAGGTCATGAATTAGAAACGCAGTCATCTTTTGGAGGCTGAGAAAGATGAAGACACAGATACTCCAGGAGATCCCAAAAGAAATGTTGCCCTGTTGGTCACCATGATTTATTCCACCTTGATTCTATTATACTGACTTACTCAGTACTAAAATGATAACTTTGTTTTTAGATAGTATCTGTTGTAACTAGATATGGCTATAATTGAAGACTAAAATTGTGGGACTATGCCTGAGTTAGGGTTTCCATTGCTGTGAAGAGACACCATGACCATGACAACTCTTATAAAGGAAGCAGTTAATTGGGGATGGCTCACAATTCAGAGATTTAGTCATCCTGGCAGGCATGATACTGGAGAGTTCCACATCTGGATTGGCAGACAACAAGAAGAGAGCACCATACTGTACCTGGCTTGAGCATTTGAGACCTCAAAGCTTGTCCCTGTGACATACTTTCTCCAACAAAGAAACACCCACTCTAATGAGGCCACACCTCATAATAGTGCCACTCCCTGTGGACCTACGGGGGTCATTTTTATTCAAACTACCATAGATTATCATATAAATTAGTCGCGTGATCTCTTAAAATATAAAACAATGCATGGTCCTCACCAACTATGAGAAACAGTTGGGAGATAGTGTGGGGGCTGGGGGCTGACTCATGCCCCTCTAAGAATTTCTTTGGCAAGTCTTTTTACGTTGCTTTATTCTCCACAGTAGGATGATTGCCTGGCCCTTATTGTGGCATTATCTTGGGACTTTTGCCTCTCACTGCTCTGAGTGGCTCATGGAGACTCCTCTTAAACCTAATGTCTCCTATTGCTTCATATTAAGAACTTTAAATGGCTCATCTTATTCTTCTCCTTTCTATCAGTTTCATTGCTAATACTAAGGGTATTTAGCGCTCCTGGTTAATGAGTATTCAAACCTGAGAGTCTGTGGGGATCATTCCTGTTCAAACCACCACACCAGTGACTGATGTTTTCAGTCACACTCATTTTCCTTTCAAGAGATTAAGAGTGCATCTCTCAGATTTTCTCAAGCAAACCTCGGGGTTCTCAGAAAGATATATAAAAGGGTAAATCTTGAAAAGATCCATGGTTATGGATTTTCTCTAGCCATTTGATTCACCGTTGATTCCTTTTGGAAGGCTTACAAACTCTTGAGAAATTAACCTCTCCAAATCACCAACCAACTCCAAGTGACACAAGTGAGAAGGCAAAGACACTGCCTGTTCCCCTTTTGTTTTTCTTTTTTTATTAGATATTTTCTTTATTTACATGTCATATGATATCTCCTTTCCTAGTTTCCCCTCCAAAAAAGGGGGGGGAAAAACCACCTTGTTCCCTCCCCTCTCCCCCTGCTCACCACCCCACCCTCTCCTGCTTCCTGGCCCTGTCATTCCCCTACACTGGGGCATAGAACCTTCACAGGACCAAGGGCCTCTCTTCCCATTGATGACCAACTAGGGCATCCTCTGCTATATATATGCAGCTGGAGTCATTAGTCTCACCACGTGTACTCTTTGGTTGGTGGTTTAGTCCCTGGGACCTCTGAGGGTACTAATTAGTTCATGTTGTTGTTCGTCCTAAGGGGCTGCAAACCCTTCAGCTCCTTGGGTCCTTTCTCTAGCTCCTTCATTGGGGACCCTGTGCTCAGTCCCATGAATGGCTGTGAGCCTCTACTCTTGTATTAGTTGGGTACTCTCAGAGCCTCTCAGGACACAGCTATATCAGGTTCCTGTCAGCCAGCACTTGTTGACATCCACAATAGTGTCTGGATTTGATGATTGAATATGGGAAGGATTCCTAGGTGGAGCAGTCTCTGGATTGCCCTTCCTTCAGTCTCTGCTCCATAGTTTGTCTCTGCAACTCCTTCCATGGATATTTTGTTCCTCCTTCTAAGAAGGATCGAAGTATCCACACTTTGGTCTTCCTTCTTCTTCAGTTTCATGTGGTTTGTGGATTGTATTTTGTGTATTCTGAGCTTCTGGGCTAATATCCACTTATCAGAGAGTGCATACCATGTGTGTTCTTTTGTGATTGGGTTATCTCACTCAGGATGATATTCTCTTTTTGTATTTACAGATTTGCATCTTCAAGTTGAGTTTTGCACAAATCTTAGTCAAGATGAGATTTTTCTAAAATGACAGTTTCTATCTTGAATTAGGGTAATCTAAGATGCGCACTCCATAAAAGTTGTAAGTTCCTTTTCTTTGTGGTTTCAGGGCAGTATAGTAAGAACATTATGCTGCATTCTGTGCCACATTCCCATCTCTTACCCTGGAGTATGCAGGTGTTTACCAAGGCATACTTAAGCAGATTGGGAATATTATTTGAACATTCAGGATGATTTATTTATTCAGTGTCTTTTCTTCTGATGGTAGAACTAATTTCTAACTTCATAGTTACAGGCACTTTCAGTGCCAACATCTAGGATAAAGACTTAATATTTTGTGGCTTAATTCTAAATCACATTCATCCCATGGTGGTCTATTCTTCTTTAATAGTCTAACTCTTCTCCACCAACTGAGAAATATAACCCCATATAAAGAAAGCATCTTATAGGCATCCCATGTAAGTTGCTTTTCTTCTTTAGGACTGCTCTTGATATCATGCATGTACTTAAATGTGGCCCTTCTGTTGTGGCTGATCTAGCCTCAGATAGGTTTGGATTTATGGGCTTCAGGTCTCAGATGAACCCAACTTTGGTCTCTCACTTGACTGTTTCTGCTCCTATCTGTGTCTTAATTACTTTTCTTATCCCTATGGCAGAAATACCTGGCAGCCACTTAAAAGAATAAATAGTGTCCTGAGCCACATCACTAACCCTGTTGCTACTGGGCTGGGTCAGTTCCCTCTGACTACATGGACTAGGAATTGAAGAGCAGTAATTCTGCATATAAAACCAAAGCTTGTTTGCCAAATGCAGTGTCAGGAGATGCTAGGCAGTTAAAACAGCAATTGTCTACTTAGCAGTCATCAGAAAAATTGGTCTGCCAACCAAATCTGCTGCTACTTGTTTTTGTAAATAAAGATTTATTGGAACACAGCCATATCGCTTCAGTTATATGTGTTTATGACTATTTCCATGATTTATCAGTAGAGTTGAGTAGCTGCAGTAGAGGCTGTCTGGCCTGCAAAACCCAAGATGTTTACCATGTGGTTCCTGATTCTGCATTCCTATTCTCTAGAAAGAAAATTAAAGCTCATGGGGAATAGGCAACCATAGGATTAGATAAAGGTGGTTGCCATCTTGAAAACTGCTTTAAGAGGCCCTTAAGATTTGTGGATGCTGCATTAAGTAATATATGCTGAGCTAAGATGGTACTTCAGTGATGGAGTTTCTACCTACCAAGCTTGGGTTTGAGTTTCAACACAAGTAAGTAATGAATATCTAAGGAAAGCATGATGAGCTCCTTTAATGATTCCATCCTAACCCTCCCTGAAAGAAAGTTCTTATAGAAATATATGCTGAATTTTGGTTTTGTATTTTCATACCTACTACATTTAATTAACTTAGAAAAAAAGTAATATAGTAAGTAGAGTTTGATCTGATGCAATATATAAAGTCCTTGTTTTAAGTGGGCTCTGTGTTTAACTTTTCTCATTAGTATAATCAAAGAGCTGATGCTAGTGTCTTTTACAAAGACAAATATTTTTGCAAATTCAAGACACTCCAAGGCAGTTTGGAGACTTTCCTGCCAGTACCAGACTCACCTGTGAGTGCCTACAGCATCCATCCATCATTCCCACAATCTACCACTCCACTTCCTAATATGCATATTTTAAGAATATGCCCCTGCCCCCAGCTCGGGGACTACACGAGACAGGACACTAATGCTCAGCTCCTGCGGTAGGCAAACTTGCCTTTTGGTTGAGATTGTAGCTGGAGTGAAAAGTGCTTTGATAAGGACAGAGAGAACTACAGAACACCACTGTGACCGAGCTGGGTAGCAGGAAGGGAACTTACAGCTCCTGGGAAGAGTTGATGGACAGCATGGTAGTTTCTCAGTTTAATGATACAGTCGAAAATAGCAAGTGATTTTACATGACTGGACTTGACAATAGAAGTGTGGCAGAAATGGTGACAAAATAAAATTGAAGCTAATTAGGGACCGTGTGCTTTCAGTGTTTTGTTTGCTGCACTGAAGGTGGCACCACAGCACTCTGCCTCCACCCTTGTGTGCAGGGAAAACAGTCACGCATGAACCAGGAGTTATTGGGTAGGGAATCCTGAAGTCTGGTGAGAGTTGGAAGTCCAACGATGAGTTACTTTTGCGACCCATGGGATTAGCAATTAAGGGTAGAAGCTGTTACTTGAGTGTTTTGGTGAGGATTCCTGTATCTGAGTGTGCATTGTCAGCAAGCACTCTAGGTCCTGGGGCCACTGCTTTGTCCTTATTTGCTTGATGACTCTGAGAACTTAATGAATTCACTTACAGAACTTCATGAACATCACAAGGAAGCTCAATGGACCCAGCACTATAAAAGCCAACTGTGGCATAGAACCTTCACAGGGCCAGAGAGTGGGGTGGTGAGCAGGGGGAGCAGGGAGGGAACAGGGGTTTGTTTTTGTTTTTTTATTTTATTTTATTTCTTTTTTTGGGGGGGAGGGAAACCTGGGAAAGAAGATATTGTATGACATATAAATAAAGAAAACATCTAATAAAAAAAAGCCAAGTGTGAGCGTCTTTGCATTCTCTTAAGATACATTTTCTTATCTAATCTTTATTGCTAAACTTAGTCTCTTTATCGTGCATACAAAACTCTTCCTTCAACACTCACTTGGCCATCATTTGGCCACCATTTAATGTAGCATTACATATATGTACATACTTGCACTATACAATATGTGTATATATATATATTATGTATGTATACATATATGCATGTATATATGTATATATATGTATGTATTATGTATGTATATATGTAGCTATGTATATGTGTATATAATGTATGTACATATGTATGTATGTATATTTGTATGTATGTGTATATGTATATATGTATGTGTGTATTATATATTTATATATGAATGTATGTGTATATGTATATATGCATGTATTATATATGTATGTATATGTGTTATATATGCATGTATATGTGTTATGTATTATGTATACATACATGTATATAATGTATGGATGTATATATGTATTATGAATGTTTGTATGTGTAAGTACTTGCTCAAGAAACTAACCAGTGTACGTGAGAGATAAAAGAAAAAGGGAAAAGGAGGTGACTGTATCTTAATTTGATTTATCTTTTTTTCATTTTCATGAATAATAATTTATTTACTTAGATCTCCCAGACCATCTGCTTAATGGAAAGGAAGTTGGCAAAGACCAGTGTTGAGCTTCCTGGTCTTTTGTGTCTAACTGCTATTTTGGAAACTGTAACTGTTTCGCCTTGCTGTGGTTTACTCTCAGCTCTCTTACTGGACTTGAATTCTCAAGGGTTATGGACTATATCCGAAGCAATGAATATACGTAAATTCTATTATCTCGGCATATAGTATGTCTGAATCAGAGATGTGGACTTCATGTGGATTGACATGTTCTGAATATTAATATTTTGTAAAGAGTCTTTCACTGAACCCAGAGCTCATTGATTGGCTAGGCTGCCTGCCGATAAGTTCATGATAGCCTCCCAGCTTCTGCTTCCCATGCTGGGATTTCAGGTATGAGTTGTCATGCCCAGCTTTTTATATGTGTGCTAGAGACCCAAACTCAGGTCGCCATGCCTGTCCACCAAGCACTCTATTCACTGAGTCAGTCAGCCGTGAACACCCCTTTCTACTTAGTGTTCTATATCATTGCAGCAGGGGTATCAACAATGGCAGAGGCCCTTTATTACCCAAATCTCTTCCATCCCAGTCACATAAAAGATATGGAAGTTTTAAATTCTTGAGAAATATCATCCTGTATAGTGCAGGGCTTCTACAATTGTTCTGCTTGAAGTCTCTTTTCACTGATAAATTTTTTGTGTGGCTCTGTATGTCATATGTGTGTGTGTGTCACATATACAAAAACCATTTACTGATGATAATCAGAAGAAATTCATTTAAAAATCATTATGTAGTACACATATAATCTTACTTATAAAGCCAATGATTATGCTAATGACATGTATGTGCTTATTGGCTTTTACATAGAGAATTAAATACTAGATGATATTTAATATTGAAATACATATAACATCCTCAACATTCTCCATAGTTGATTAATTTTAAAAAATATGACATTTCCATTAGTTGAGGATATCATACTCGTGCAGAGAGAAGCACATGCTGTGGGTTCAGAATCAAGGCAGTGGTAGAGTTATGAGCAAATGCATGAGTGAGTGCTCCTAGGAGAACTTTAGAATCATTATACATTTGATTTTGAATCAATTTTTAATTGTGTATTCAGAAACCTTTTATTAAGGTCACATTTTTCATGAC
This sequence comes from Montemys delectorum, assembly GCA_019843815.1. Classification (NCBI taxonomy): domain Eukaryota; kingdom Metazoa; phylum Chordata; class Mammalia; order Rodentia; family Muridae; genus Montemys; species Montemys delectorum. The sequence goes on along the minus strand of JADRCD010197454.1, from coordinate 3,246 downwards.
TTTTATATGCAGTTATGCAACTCTGTGGGATCTTGACCCAGAATTTTAAAAGGCGGGCTGTCACTGTGACCTATGCTTTCAGAATATTTTTAGGAAGCATTCTTAGATTTATTTCACCTCTTAACAGTAGCTCCACATTAAATATCTGTTGGCACCATGATCATTGCACTAAAATCAATCACTAAAATTTTATAGCTAGAGGTAGAAGCCAGGAAATCCTTGTGAGTGTGAGGCCAGCCTGGTCTACATAGTGAGTTCCAGGCCAGCCAAGGTTACATAGTAAGAACCTGCCTCAACAAACAAACAAGCAAACAAACAAACAATTAGTTTTTCTTGTAAAAATCATGTGCAATAATATCTTAATTTGAATGAGTCTTTTCATTCTGTTTGGAGATAGGTTTCTGGCATCTATTTTCTGAGTTGAAAACCCATGTAGTAAAGGAACAAAAAGAGAGAAAGAAATAACAGCTGTTTAAAATGTATCAAGCTCCTGCAAGCCCTACCTACAGTTCCTTCTGGTATGCTCATATGTCCTCATGAGAAACCTCCACTATCACACGTATGAATCTTTTAAGTATCTTTTTAGGGTTTGCCTTTCTGGCCAGACAGTCTCATTCCTATGTTTAGGTATCTGGCACACAGTAGAAACACAATAACCTTTGCAGAGTGCTTATTGTTCTAACTTATAATAATTAACGCTTGTATTCCTATAATGTAGGAGAGTCAATAACTGTTGGATGATTGTCATTGAATGAATAAATTTAGGGAAAACAAGGCAGCAAGCACTCTGTTGTGCTGGGTACCCTTTTCCACATGTTTGCCAAACTGCTTTCATTCACTCTGACTTCAGAATGTTACCTTAGGAGAGCATTGATAAGTGAGTTACTTCATTAACGCTGGCCTTCGAGATTTATATTTTTAAAGAAGATAGTGCAATGATGACATATCATTATGTCATTAATGATAAAATTTTCATGGATTATTATGGGGGATATATTGTAGGATAGATAAAGGGATAGTTTCTAGCTTTTCCCTCAAAACAAACAAAACCCACAACACTTCCACAGGCGTTCCCCATGTTATCTTTCCTTGATTTTCCTTTTACAAATATTGAGCCTCTCTGTGGTAAACCATTATGGAACAAAATAGTATACAGGAAAGGGCAAAGTGTCATCCATGAAGAACCACCAAAGGCTAGGTAAAATAATTTCAGTTTGAGATTCTTTGCCAATGAGATAGTTTTCCTTAGCTAGACTTCGAGACGAGTTATTTATCTAAAACTGGTAAAAAAATTTCTGGTTGTGTGTGTGTGTGTGTGTGTGTGTGTGTGTGTGTGTGTGTGTGTCTGTCAGTCTCTTTGTCTGTGTGTAGACAGGATCTCACGTATCTCTGGCTGGCCTTAAGTTCAGTTTGTACCTGAGGATAACCTTGAATCTCTTATATTCCTGCCTCCACCTCTGTGTTATGATTACAAGCTTGTATCAACATCCCCCATTTCATGCGGTACTGAGAATAGAACTTGACTACTAATAGAAAGGCTGAAATAGGAGAAGCAAGATTTCAAGACCCTTATGTTGTACACAGCAAGACACTGTCACAAACAAGCTGAAAGTATATATAGATTGTACAATATTGTACCTATTTCTCCAATTACCAGATTAGAGAGAGCATTGGATGACAATCAACAAATTTCTAATTCCTGTATTTTTTGGATTTCAATTGATTAGGATATGTTGGTAATATTAATTTTCATATTAAGATATTAAGAAAAGGTAATTGTCACTTTCTGTTGTTTTTGTTGTAAGTGGTGGAATTAGATTTGTGTGGATTTGTTGAAAGATTACTTTCTTGCTTCTTCTAGGGTGTAGTTTTGCTCCTTATGTTGATGTTTTCCATCCATTATCCTTTGTAGGGCTGGATTTGTGGAAAGATATTGTGTAAATTTTGTTTTGTCATGGAATATCTTGTTTTCTCCATCTATGATAATTGAGAGTTTTGCTGGATATAGTAGCCTAGGCTGGCATTTGTGTTCTCTTACTTAGGGTCTGTATGACATCTGCCCAGGATCTTCTAGCTTTCATAGTCTCTGGTGAGAAGTCTGACGTAATTCTGATAGGCCTGTCTTTATATGTCACTTGATCTTTTTCCCTTACTGCTTTTAAAATTCTTTCTTTGTTTAGTGCATTTGGTGTTTTGATTATTATGTGATAGGAGTAATTTCTTTTCTGGTCCAGTCTATTTGGAGTTCTGTAGCCTTCTTGTACGTTCATGGGCATCTCTTTCTTTAGGTTAGGGAAGTTTTCTTCTATAACTTTGTTGAAGATATTTACTGGCCCATTACCTTGGGAGTCTTCACTCTCTTCTATATCTATTATCCTTAGGTTTGGTCTTCTCATTGTGTCCTGGATTTCCTGGATGTTTTGGGTTAGGAGCTTTTTGCTTTTTGCATTTTCTTTGACTGTTGTGTCAATGCTCTCTATGGTGTCTTCTGCCCCTGAGATTCTCTCTTTTATCTCTTGTATTCTGTTGGTGATGCTTGCGTCTATGACTCCTGATTTCTTTCCTAGGTTTTGTATCTCCAGGGTTGTCTCTCTTTCTGATTTCTTTATTGTTTCTATTTCCATTTTTAGATTTTGGATGGTTTTGTTCATTTCCTTCACCTGTTTGATTGTGTTCTCCTATAGTTCTTTAAAGGATTTTTGTGTTTCCTCTTTAAGAGCTTCTAGCTGTTTACCTGTATTCTCCTGTATTTCTTTGAGGATGCTATTTATGTCTTTCTTAAAGTCCTGTATCATCATCATGAGAAGTGATTTTAGATCTGAATCTTACTTTTCTGGTGTGATGGTATGTCTAGGACTTGCTATGGTGGGAGAATTGGGTTCTGATAATGCCAAGTAACCTTGATTTGTGTTGCTTATTTTCTTATGCTTGCCCCCTGCTATCTGGTTATCTGTAATGCTACCTGCCCTTGCTAAATCTACTGGAGCCTGTCCTTCCTGTGATCCTGGTTGTGTCAGAACTCTTCAGAGTCAAGCTGTCTCTGTGATCCTGTGATTCTGGGATCCTGTGACCCTGGGATTGTCAGAGCACCTGGGAGTGGAGTCTTTCTCTGGGTGTTGTGGGACTGGCTGCAGAGCCTGCGCCCAAGGTCTGCTCAGGACACCAGCCCAGAGAGACCATAAGGAACCCGAGCCACTCTGCTGGCAGTGTTCCTGTGTGCCTGGTCCCGCTTGTCCCAGTTACCCT
>JADRCD010197453.1:0-11474 GCA_019843815.1 Montemys delectorum | reverse complement strand
GCAGCCTTTCAAGAATTGGTTCAACAGATGCATGTTACCACCTTAGCTTGCAGGTGGTATAATGATTTTATTTTTATTTTTGAATATATAACTACTAGTAGTTAAGTCCTGTTGTACTTTTATTTTTTCATTTCTTGAGACGCTTTATACTTATTTTCTCTAATAGCTGTCCTAATCTATTTTTCTACCAATTGTGTATAATCCTTCTGTTTTCATGGCTGGGCATGTAGCTCAGTCAGTCCAGTGTTACTTAGCATGCATAATACCATGGATTTTCTCCTAGCACGGTATAAACCAAGTGTGGTAGCTCACACCTCCAATACCAGCACTTAGAAGGCAGGGGCAGAAATTCAAGGCCATCCTGGGCTACATAGGAAGCCTAAGCTCGGTCTGGGCTGATGATCAAATTAAAAACACTCTTTCCCTACATCTTTATTTGAGCGTATTTATTTATTTTTATTATAGTCATTTAATTAGGGTAAGACGGCACCCCATTGCGGTTTTGATTTTCATTTCTTTGAAATTAATATTGAGCACCATTTCACATGATTGCTGGCAGAAGAAAAAGATGGATGCAGCGACAGAGAAGACTCCCCAGTTAGGAGTACAGACATCTTATACTTTGAATTATGAGCATGTAGAGGTGTGTGAGCACAAGTAGGCTAGCAGATGTGGTTAGGAATACATGGTTACCTTGTTAGTGGTTCAATATTTTTTTAAGATTTATTTATTTATTTATTTATTTAATGTATATGAGTACACTGTAGCTATACTGATGGTTGTGAGCCATCATGTGGTTGCTGGGACTTTTGAATTCAGGACCTCTGCTCTCTCCAGTCGACTCCACTCGCTCTGGCCTTGCTCACTGCTGCCTAAAGCTTTATTTATTATTATGTCTAAGTACACTGTAGCTGTCTTCAGACACACCAAAGAGGGCATCAGATCTCATTATGGATACATGTGAGCCACCACGTGGTTGCTGGGATTTGAACTCAGGACGTTCGGAAGAGCCGTCAGTGCTCTTAACCGCTGAGCCATCTCTCCAGCCCAGTGGTTCAATTTTTTAAAAAAATATTTTCATTTATTATTATTGATCGTGTGTATGTGAGTGTACGATGTGTGAGGGTGGGGACTCGCTTGTGCCAGAGCATACCTGTGGAAGTTAGAGTCTGGAGTTGGTTCTCTCCATTTGCTGTGGGTTGGCGTGGTACTTTGAAAGGAACAGCCCCCAAAGGTTCACATATATTGAATGCTTGGGGTACTGGCTGGTTTTGTGTGCCAACTTGACACAGGCTGGAGTTATCACAGAGAAGGGAGCTTCAGTTGGGGAAGTGCCTCCATGAGATCCAGCTGTGGGCCATTTTCTCAATTAGTGATCAAGGGGGTAGGGCCCCTTGTGGGTGGTGCCATCTCTGGACTTGGAAGTCTTGAGTTCTATAAGAGAGCAGGCTGAGCAAGCCAGGGGAAGCAAGCCAGTAAAGGAACATCCCTCCATGGCCTCTGCATCAGCTCCTGCTTCCTGACCTGCTTGAGTTCCAGTCCTGACTTCCTCTGGTGATCAACAGCCATGTGGAAGTAAGCCGAATAAACCCTTTCCTCCCCAACTTGCTTCTTGGTCATGATGTTTGTTCAGGAATAGAAACCCTGACTAAGACGCTTGGTCATTAGACAGAAGGATTTGGAGCGAAGGATTGCAGTAGATATAGCCTTGTTGGAGAAAAATTATCTTTGGAGGAGATCTTTTGGATTTCAGAAGCCCCATCCAGACTCAATGGCTTTCTCTCTCTTTCTTCCTGATGTCTGCAGATCTGGATGTCGAACTCTCAGATGCTGAAACTGGACTAAACCTCTGAAACTGTAAGGAAGCCCTGACTAAATGCTCTCTCCTATAAGAGCTGCTGCTGTGGTCATGCTGTCTCTTCACAGTGATAGACACTGACTATGATGGTTGGGTTCTGGGGACTGAATGGTCAGGGTTGTGTGACAAGCATTTTTCACACACTGAGCCGTCACTCCAACTTTGATCTTATTTTCTTTGATCTTAGAGGAAGAGAAGCTAAGGTCGTTGAACAAAAGCGGGGACAGAGGAAGAGTGCCTGCCAGATACTTGTTAAAAGGAAAGAGGTGTTGGCTCAATGCTGGCCTATACGGAAAGAACTAGAAAAGTCTGTTGAACTTTTTTTTTTTTTTTTTTTTCAGTATCAAAGTGTAGTGGCTATTCCTGGTTGTCAACTTGACTACGTCTGAAATGAACTACAATCCAGAATTAGAAGGCTCACCTGTGGCCCTAATCTGGAGGCTGAGAGATACAAGTTTCTGACCTGAATCTTGGCATGAAGACCTTGAGGAATAGTGGCTATGAATCCCATAGGATTAACATAGAAAGCTCTATGAGTTCAAGGTCATCCGGGGTTAAAGGTATGGTGGCACACACCTTTAACCTGGGCCACACTTATTGCTGGAGACCTATATAAGGACATTAGAAGAAGGAAGGCTCTCTCTGCTTCGCCTGCTTGCCTTGTGGGACTGAGCAATTGCTGGATCCTTAGACTTCCATTCACAGCTGCTGCCACGACTGTTGTTGGGAGTTGATTGTTGGGAGTTGGACTACAAACTGTAAGTCATCAATAAATACCTTTACTACATAGAGACTAAGTTCTGTGACTCTAGAGAACCCTAACTAAGACACAAAGGTTCATGGGAGAGATTTTAGGTCACAAATTAAAGCAAGATTCTCTGTCTCTCTGTGTGTCTCTCTGTCTCTGTGTCTGTCTTTGTCCATCTTTCTCGCTCTCTCCCTCCTTCCCTCCCTATCTGCTCCCTTCTCCCCCCCCTTCCCCCCGTGTATGTGGTGTGCATGTGTGTCCAACTCTAGCATGGTTACAGGCATGAATCAAGCTAAGTACTAGGTTAGTCAGTATCTAGGACACTGTCTTAGTCAGGGTTTGTATTGCTGCACAAAACATCGTGACCAAGAAGCAAGTTCGGGAGGAAAGGGTTTATTCAGCGTACAATTCCACACTGCTGTTCATCAGGATAGAAACTCACACAGGAACAGGAAGTTGGAAGCAGAAGCTGATGCAGAGACCATAGAAGGGTGCTGCTTACTGGCTTGCTTCCCCTGGCTTGCTCAGCTTGCTTTTTTGTTTTGTTTTGTTTTGTTTTGTTTTTTTTCGAGACAGGGTTTCTCTGTGTAGCCTTGGCTGTCCTGGAACTCACTCTATAGACCAGGCTGGCCTCGAACTAAGAAATCAGCCTGCCTCTGCCTCCCAAGTGCTGGGATTAAAGGCGTGTGCCACCACCGCTCGTCAGCTTGCTTTCTTATACTGGCAGGACTGCCAGCCCAGGGATGGCATCACCCACAATGGGCCCTCCCATGCGTGATCATTAATTAAGAAAATTCCTTACAGCTGGATCTCGTGGAGGCATTTCCACAAGGGAGGCTCCTTTCTCTGTAATAACTCCAGCTTATGTCAAGTAATCCCACACAAAGCCAGCCAGTATGGCTATCTAGAGAGGCAGTTGTAGATGCTTACAAGAAACTCACAGTAAAGGACCATGTCCCCTATGCTCTGAGAAGAGGGAAGGAAGGACTTGAGTGGTGTGACAGACAGTGAACTGTGGTGGGGACTCTGGATTTCAGACTTTGGCCAGCCAGCGTCAAAGGACGTGTGGACCTGAAGGAGAGGAGCTGAGCTGGAAAAGCAGGAAGGGGCTCGAGTCGAATTGAACTGCGATGACTCTGCTTCATCTCTATGTGTTCTCTCCTCTTCTTTCTGCTTGTTTAAATCCAGTCGGACAAGCAGGCACTGTCAAAACCCGAGGCTCATTGGAGCCCTCTTCATGCGAGCTCAATTGATGATAGGAAAAACTAATAAAATCCTTCCATACCTCCCCCTTTTCTTCCAGGAGTAGCAGCTGAATGAGCACTGGCATTGCTTGGGGTCAGGAATGTTTATGACTAAGTTTGTTAGTGCTTAAAAATGTTCCAAGAGTCAATACTTAGTTAATGAATTGCCATACTGATTTCACAGACAGCACATAGGAGAGATATGGAATGCATGGAATAAGAATTAATGGATCCCTATTTTGGGAAACATTGGAATTAAATATATATTTACAGGTACAGAATCCCTCTAACCAAAACTGCAAATCGAAAGAAAATGACAGAGATCTAGGAGCAGCCTCTAAAATCTCCTTTATGTAGCAATAGCCAAAGAAAGCTGCTTACCCAAGACTTAATCAAAAGCACATCTTCTGCTGTTTAACTATTGTTTCCATTTATTTATTTATTTATTTATTTATTCATTCATTCATTCATTCACTTTATACCAGGACTGTACCCCCTTCTCCTCCTGGTCCCCCGCTTGCACACTGTCCCCTATCACCCACTGTGGCACATCAAGTCACTGCATGGCTAGGTGCATCCTCTCCCACTAAGGTCAGACAAGGCAGTCCACATAGGTGAATGGGATCCATAGGCAGGCAACAGTCCCCACTGTTAGGAACAGTCCCCTACTCCAGTTGTTGGGGAACCCACATGAACACCAAGTTTCCCATCTTCTACATATCTGTGGGGGGCCTTGGTTCAGCCCAGGTTTGCTCTTTGCTTGGTGGTTCAGTCTCTGGGAGCCCCCAAGGATCCACATTTGTTGATTCTGATGGTCTTCTTGTAGAGTCCCTCTCACCTTTGGGTAGCTCAATCCTTCCCCCAACTCATCCACAAGAGTCTCCGAGCTCCATCTAATGTTTGGCTGTAGGTCTGTGCATTTGTTTCCATTGCCTGCTGGGTAGAACCTCTGAGAGGACAGTTATTCTAGGCTCTGCAAGTGTAAACAGAGTATCATTAGTAGTGTCAGGGATTGGTCTTGTCTATGGGATGGATCTCGAGTTGGGACAGTCATTGGTTGGCCATTCCCTCCATCTCTGCTTCATCCTTGTCTCTGCACATCTTGTAAGCAAGACACAGTTTGGGGTCAAAGGTTTTGTGGGTGAGTCGGTGTCCTTATTCCTCCACCAGGGGTCCTGCCTGTGTATTGGAGGTGGCCACTTCCAGCTCCATATCCCTCACTTCTAGAAGTCTCAGCTAGAGTCACCCCCAGACTCTTGATAACAATAACCCCCAAAATGCTTTACGCACGGTAGTATTTGTTCAGTTAATTGAATGAATAAGTAAATGGTGCCAACTAGCCATCTGTCCAGTATGATGTTTATGTTTAGTAAAATCTCTTCCAGTGTGTCTAGGTGACCATGGTGGAGACCACTCTTTGTGTGTGCTCCATGATTCCTTGCCAGGCAAGGCTCACCATTCCCTAGACTGGTTATTTATCCCCTTTACCTTTCAAAATACTATTCCTACTCTGAAAATCACCCGCTGTTTCTTTGTTAATCATCTATGCTAGCTCACACCCATTTTCCAGCTAGTCTATTTGCAAATTCCTTCTTTCCTTTTTCTAATAATAACTCAAGCATCACTCACCCCTTTTGTTTCTTTGCTCCCAATTTGTGCAGGCTTCTTCTGGAGCTTGGAACTTGTTCAGTAAAGAGAGTCATCTGGCTCAGGTACATGGGTATAGGGAACTCTCACTCTTTGTCAAAGCAATTTGCACTCTTTTTTTTTTCTTGGATATTTTCTTTATTTACATTTCAAATGTTTTCCCTTTTCCAGGTCTTCCCTTCAGAAACCCCCATCCCATTTCCCCTCCAGCTGCCTCTATGAGGGTGCTCCCTCCCTCACTCACCCCATCCACCCACTCCCATCCCTGCCTTGGCTTTCTCCTACACTGGGGCATTGAACACCCTCAGGCCCAAGGGCCTCTCCTCTCACTGATGTCCAACAAGGCCATCCTCTGCCACATATGCAGCTACAGCCATGAGTCCCTCCATGTGTATTCTTTGGTTGGTGGTCTAGTCCCTGGGTGCTCTGGCGGGGGGCGGGGGGATATCTGGCCTATTAACACTGTTGCTCCCTCCATGGGGCTGCAAACCCTTTCAGCTCCTTCAGTCCCTTCTCCAACTTCTCCATCGGGGACTCCACACTCAGTCCAATAGTGGGCTGTGAGCATCTGCCTCTGTATTTGTCAGGCTCTGGCAGAGCCTCTCAGGAGGCAGCCATATCAGGGTCCCGCCAGCAAGTACTTCCAGGCACCCACAATATCGTCTGTGTTTGGTACACTATATACTCTTAACCACTGAGCCATATCTCCAACCCAATCACATTTTAAGTATTTAAAAATTTTCTTAGTGCATTTATACTCCCTGTGCTTTATCTGGTGCAAATAATGCTCATAACCAACTCTGTGTTCAGTGCCAGGAGTCCAATGCCTCTTCTGGACTCTGCAGTCACGTGCACCCCTGTGCACATACATGCTTGCACATATACACAAGTAGGACAACAATGAATTAATACAACAATAAATTGATTTTAAAGCTAAGTACAAAATATGACACTGAGACCTATATGACATTCAATGTTAAAATATTTATAATCCCTTCACACAGAGTTTGCGAAGGCTGGGGATGTAGCACAGTTGGGAGAGTGCTTGCCTAGGGCACACAAAACCCTCACTTCTATCCTGAGCACTGCCCAGTCAGGCGTGGTGGTACTTGCTTGCAATCTCAGTACTAGAAAAATGGAGGCAAGAAGATCACATGTTCAAGATTCTCATCAGTTAAAGGGCGAATCCCAGGGCAGCCTAAGATACAAGAGATCTTGTCTCAAAATCACCATAAAACAAAACAAACAAACAAACAAAAATGAAAGCTACTTTTCCAATACAAATTTTGTGTACTCTTTTACTAGAAGGGAAACAAAATGTATTTGTTGGAAATAAGATTATAAAAAATGAACTATGTAAGTTTAGATGCCAAGTCCGGTTTCTTTGTCATACTTAAGTGTGTGAAAATCTTGCAGTTTGCAGGGCACTGACCACTCAAAACACAGAAAAGTTAACGCCTTCACATAATGACACATCATGACCATAGAAGATGGTAGACTGTGCCTCCAACCATGCAACCTGATGCTGCTTCCTAGTGCCTGGCCCTGCCCTTGCAGGACCTGCAACTTCCCCACTTCCTGTCTTGCTATTCTAACCCGAAGAGAACGTATTGCCCATGTCATCGGAGGGGCCTCCTGCTTGAGGGAGTGTGGCCTTTAATGTCGTGTGCAGAGAGACCCTTTGGAGTGTTGGGTCTCCAGATCACTGCCTGTTCTGAGAGATGAATGGATTCCCCAAGTGAACATCCCTTAGATTAAGATGGATGCCCCACCACATCTGAAAATAGTGCAATTTTTGTTTAATTTTTATCTCTGTTCTGCTGGGAATAAATCTATCATCTATCTATCTGTCTATCTGTCTGTCTGCCTGTCTGTCTGTCTGTCTATCTACCTACCTATCTATGCTTCCTCCCTGATACAAACAGCTTTTCTTCTAATCCCAATGCAAATGTGAACTGTATCAAGAACTTGGAAATGAGAAGGTGATTACTTTCGGCGCATATCTTCTTTCCTTTGGAAGTGTAAACTATTGTGCCCTTTTCAGCCGGCTGTTTGCTAGCTCATTGCTGCTAGATAAAGGTTACATATGCCAGGAAGTATTCGAAGGTGCCAGAAAAACAGCAGAAGCATTCAGGTGGTGTGGGTCATCTGCTCCTTGGAGCTGATCACCCTACACCTGTCTTTCAAGCATCAATTAAAAGTAGCAAGAAAGTAATAGCTTTTGTTTTGTTTTGTATCTTAAATTCATTGCTTTAAGAAAACTTATAAATTCGAGTAGAAAGTACTGTTTCGTTCTGGCACGTGCACACATTACTTGCTTTTGCTCCTCCCATGTCCCACTCCCCCATCATGATCCTCTACCATCTGCCCCAGACCGCTTCTACTGTTCCAACCCAGAGTCTAGGATGGTCATGAGCAGATTGGTTTGAGTCTAGGAGTAATCTTTTTCTTCTTTTTTTTTCTTCTCCTCCTCGTCCTTCTCCTCCTCCTCCTTCTAAATGAGCTCCAGCGTTCATTCTATTAACTGCTCTTATTTTTATTAATAATGTTAGATTAGAATGAGCATTGTGGTATAATGCCACAAACGTGCTTAAATTTATCTATGTGTTTGTTTTCCTGAGGGTTCTTGTAAGAGCAATAGAAGACGATTTCCATTGCAGTAGGTCCAGAGACTAGTCTGCCAACTTAAAAAAGATATTATTTGAGAATTTCATGCAGTATATTTTGACTATATATAATTCCAACTTGTCTTCTCCACTCCTCCCATATCCATACCACCTCACTACATTCCAACCTGATGTCCTCACATGTTTTTTTATTAACCCATTGCCTCCAGCTTGTGCTGTCGATAACCTCCTGGATAATCCATTGGAGTATGGTCAATCTACCAGGAGGAGCATATCCTTAAAGGAAAAAAACATGATCCTCTTTTCCTCAGATTTTACCAATTGTTTATAGCTCCTCAATTAAGGATGAGGCCATCAACCCCTTACCACTCCATGCTAGAAAGCTGACTGACTTGGTCTTCTACAGGGAACAAGAGCTGCCATGAGCTTACGAGTAAAGTAATCCTTTCGTGTCTGGAAGTCACTGTCTTCCTCCAGGCTGCCAAAATCTCTGGCGCTGACAATCTTTTTAGCCCTTGAGCTTTAGGGAGGAGATGTTGTACAGAAGTATCTTTTTGTGGCTGAGCACTTCACTGACATTTATTTTCTACACTTTGACCGTTGTTACGTTTCAGCATTAACTACCCTCCATTGCACAAAGAAACTTCTGAGGTCTAAGAGCTGCCCTAATCTGTGGGTAGAAAGACACAAATTTAGAAGGCAGTTTGATACTATATCCAATTAGTATAATAACAATAAAAGATTCACAAACGGGCATCTATGAGCTCCACAGCCATTTGTGTTTGACTATGTTTGACAGCAGCAGACAAGCATTTTACACCCCTGTGGAGTGAGCTATAAATTCCATCAGAAAGTGCTTGGTGTCCCCCCTACCCCCAACATTCGAGCCACTATTGCATTCTTGGATCTATCTTGCTACTCTGTTCATTTTTCCATTTCACAGGGTTCACAGCTTGGGAAGGGCTGTTGATGGCTATTTTTTCTTAGGATCTTGCATAGCACCTTCTAGTACCATAAGAGCTAGCCAGGGAGGGACGTCTTAGCCAGTAGCAACTTGATTTCTCCTTGTTCTGTGACCAATATGTATGATGTCTTTAGCAATAGAGTCATACTGAGAAGTCCTGGTGCCAGCTCATTCTGAGAAGTTTCTCCTTGTGTGTAGTCTTTCGTAAACTAATTTCTTCCTTAAAGCCTCAGGCTCTCCCTGCTAAAACCTAGAATGAAGGGCTGGGGAGGTGGCTGGGCTGATAAGAATGCTTCCGATTCTTCAAGTGGATCCTGGCTTAGTTCCCAGCAACCAGATTCGGTGGTTTATAATTGCCTGTAACTCTAGTTTCAGAAGGTGTGGCGCCCTCTTCTGGCCTCTTTGGGTACCTGTATGTGTGGTCACATAACAGACAAGCATTGGTGTGTTATTTATCCTTTCCATAGATATTTTTAAAGAATGAATAATGTGATGTCTACGAAGTCTTTCACTATTTTTTGGTGGGAAATATGCTTAATGCCAGCTGCGGCGGTACTTGCTTGCAATTCCAGCTTCAAGAGTCAGAGGCAGGCAGATTTCTATGAATTCAAGGCCAATCTTGTCTTCAAAGTGAATTCCAGGACATCCAGGGCTACATAGAAAGATCCTGCCTCAAAAATCCAAACAAAAAAATTTTTTTAAAAAGTTGCAGTGTTTTATTTTAATTTTAATGTATTTGACTGTTTTGTCTGCATGTATGTATATATACCATCTGGGTGTCTAGTACCCATCGAGGCCAGAAAAAGGAATCAAAACCTTTGGGACTAGAGTTACAGAGGGTTGTGAGCCGCCATGTCGGTATTGGCAATTGAACCCGGGTGCTCTGGAAGAGCAGCTAGTGCTCTTCGTCACTCACCTATCTCTTTAGCTCCCGATGCAGTATTTTAAATACAAATTTTCTGAAAGAACATGACCATTGATTTGAGATGTACTGGGCCTGTCACCAAGAGCACACTGGATAAACGAACCCTCTGAATGGTGTATGGTCGTAAACAACCAAAGTCTTCTACTGGTTGCCTTTTGGTTTTTCAACAATGAGGCTATTCTCTCTGGGAAATGTTTTATTAGGATATATTAATTATACACAATAACAGGTTCCATTATGACATTTTCACATACATAATACATTCCAATCATATTCACAGCCCCAAGCTTGCCTTGGTCCTCTCCTGTCTCACCACTTCCTCCTTCCATTCCCAGCCATCCCTCCTTCTGCTTCCGTGTTTTGGTTTGGTTTTGTGTTTGTGACCCAGTGGGTTTCCTTAGGGTTGTGTCTAGGAGCATGGACACGTTACTAGTGGCTACATCACTCAAGAAAAGGTCTTCTCCCCGCAGCATCCCTTAACTGTCTGTATATCTTCAGGGAGAGGGGGGAGTGGGTGTGGCTGATCCACGATGAGGCAGGATGTTGATGGCCCATACCTTGTGTAGATATTGTGAAGGCAATCCCTGCTGCTGTAAATTCAAGCGTGCAATAGCCACTCCGTGCCTGGAAACGTGCGTGCCACACTGCCTTCCTCCTGGTTATACATGTTTATCACCACTTCTGTGATATACCTGAGCCTTCATGAAGTTGATGTACACATTCCTTTTAAGGCCAGAATATTCTGTCACAAATATTTCAGAGTGTGCATGGATCTATGTGCATAAAGTATATATGCGTATTTATGGATGTGAGCATACACACAAGTGTGGGTGCATTTATACATATTTGAGCCTGTAGATGTTAGCATATGCGTGTGACAGTATCTGTATGTATCTAAAAACATGAGTGCACATCCGTGTGTGTGTACATCCATGTGTGTGTACCTATAGATGTGAGCACACACGTGCACATACACAGACACATATATCTGTGTGCATATACCTAAAGATGTGAGCACATTTAGGTGTATGTGTGTACCTATTGATGTAAACATACGTATGTGTGTCAGCGTGTGTATTCCTGTAAATGTGAGTGCACACGTGTGTATTCCAATGGAGGTACTCACACATATCATGAGTGCTTGCATTGCTTTTGGCAAGGTCATATATGAGGATTTTCTCCCAGAGCAAAAAGAATTTGTTCAAGTTGTTGGAGTCCCCAAGGAGACAGACACTCTTTGCTGAACTCAGAGCCATGTGACTTTCTAGCTAGAGCACACTCGTTTTGTCATCACAGAACATTTTGGTTGATGAATTAAAACCGAGATATAATCTCTAGAGAGTATCTTTGTCTTAAAGATGAGGTTGGGAAGGCGGCTTGGTGAGAGCTTCCTTGTGTTCACAACAGCTTCTCCCATCAATCCGTGAACCCCTGCTACCCATATGCATTGTTATGGAGAAC
>JADRCD010197452.1:0-14685 GCA_019843815.1 Montemys delectorum | reverse complement strand
TCCTTGGGAGATACCTGCTCTTGTTGCCCTGTTTGGAACTGTACCCTGGAGGAGTGGTTTGCTGTCTGCTGTCTGAGTGGCCTTTCAGTAAAGTTGTGAGACCTAGGTTCCAAGAACACCTCCGGCGGGGCTGAACGCAGATGGAGGTTTAGCACCTTCTGGTCCTGATGTAGCCAGGGAGTCTCAGAGGATGTTGTCAAGAAGCAGGTCCCTGGCCTCAAATGGTCAGGAACTCTTGCAGGGCAGGCCCTGAGAAGGTTCCAGTAACTGGGGCCCAGGAGACCAGGCGCATGGTTGGAAAGCACCAGGTTTCTGTAGGATGAAGAGGCGGGGTGTCTATGGGCCTGGAGGGGCCGAGGCCTGGAGACTGACTGGGCTGGGGATTTTGTTCTTTGGGTTGTTTGTGTTCTCAGGCATAGGTGATGGGGAAAGTGGGTTCTGGGTGTCCACCTAGAAGCTCTATCAGAGTATTTGAGCAGAAGACGCCAGAGTAGGCAATGGCGGGGACTCTAGTGTTTCTGGACAGCTAAGACAGCCCTGTAGGATTTTCACAGACCTCAGTGGTTTGGATTCTGTGACTACTATATGGCCTGCCATGTGCTTTGCTTTATTCTGTTGTTTTGTGTTATGCAAAATAATAGAGGAAAGTCGGGTATGTTTTTCTCTTAAGTCTTTTTCTTCCCAGGACAAGCAAGTTCTTTACGCTGTCCAGGCTGGCTTTGAACTTCTGGTCCTCCTGCTTCTGCCTCCCCAGTGCTTGGATCACATACCCGGTTGGTTTATATAGTGCTGGGGAATCCAGTTCTTGGCTTCATGAATGGTTGGCTGGCACTGGACCAACTCAGCTGCGGCACAGCCTTGTCTCGTCTGTCTGTCTGTAGTGTTCCTTGTTGCTAAGACTTTGTTTTGCTTGAAAATCTGTGTGTCGTTCCTCTGGCCTTGTTGCTTTCTAGCGCTGCCCCACTGAGCCACATACCATTCTCCTCCCTGAAAGGACTTCGTATTTCTTTTCTTTTTTGATAGGATGGGGGGAAGGTCAAGATCTTAAATTATCTTTTAAAGATTTATATTTGTGTGCTTGTATGTGTGCACCAGGAGGGTATATTATACAGTCCTCAGATCCCCTGGGGTTGGAGTTCTAGGCAATTGTGAGCTGTTCCCTGTGGGTGCTGGGAACCAAACCATGGCCCTCTGCAAGAACAGAAAGTACTCTTTACTGCTGAGCCAGCTCTCCAGCTCCAAGATTTAAAAAAAAAAATTCTCTCTGTGTGTACATATGCATGCAGATGTGCACATCCTCATTCATATTCATGCTGGGGTCAGAGGACCGCTCTCTAGAGTCAGTTCTCTCCTACCATGTGGTTGGTAGGTGAGTTATGGTGATCGAACTCAGGATATCAGGGTAGTAAGTCCATCTTTTTTATTTTATTTTATTTGTTTTAAAGATTTATTTATTTTATGTACTTAAGTACATTGTGTTACTGTCTTCAGACACACCAGAAGAGGGCATCAGATCCCACTACAGCAGATCAGATCCCACTACAGATGGTTGTGAGCCACCATGTGGTTGCTAAGAATTGAACTCAGGACCTCTGGAAGAGCAGTCAGTACTCTTAACCGTTGAGCCATCTCTCCAGCTCCCATCTTTTTATTTTTTAAGCATTAAATAGCGTTTGGGAGGTTTTGTTCTAGTCCCAGATCAGGGAAGGTACTTTTGTGTGTTTTTTTTTTTTTTTTGAGACCAGGGTCATCTGCGTCTTCCTTGTTGGTGCTGGAACTGGGGGAGCCTCCAACTCAGATCCACCTTCTAGTTGCTGGGTTAAAGGTATGCGCTACCGCTCAGGCACGGTGTTGCTCATGTTCCATACAGGCCCCAGTCACCTTCAAGAATGCAGGCAGATTGTCACTGTAAATAGTGTCTTCCAGCAGCTGTGACAGTGGCAAGGTGGCCTCCTGGCATCTAGATCTGTGCATGTTTGTTCCTGGAGCTGCTGTGCTCTCAATGGAGTTGAGCTGTCTGATTGCACATTTGTCCTTTTTTTTCTTTTGAGACAGGGTTTCTCTGTGTGACCCTGGCTGTCCTGGAACTCACTCTGTAGACCAGGCTGGCCTCGAACTCAGAAATCTGCCTGCCTCTGCCTCCCAAGTGCTGGGATTAAAGGCGTGTGCCACCACCGCCCGGCTGCACATTTGTCTTAGTTACAGCTTCTATTGCAGTGAAGAGAGACCATGACCACTGCAATTGTAACTCCTATAAAGGAAAACAATTAATTGGGGCCGGCTTACAGCTTCAGAGGTTCAGTCCATTATTGTCATGGCAGAAAGCATGGCAGTGTGCAGGGCAGACATGGTGCTGGAGAAGGAGCTGAGAGTTCCACCTCTTGATCTGAAGGCAGCAGGAGGAGACTGGGTGTAGCTTGAGCAAGTGAGACCTCAAAGACCACCTCCACAGTGACACACTTCTCCAACAAGGCTGCGCCTCCTAATAGTGTCACTCTCTTATGACCAAGCCTTCAAACCCATGAGTGATTCTATGGGGGCCATTCCTAGTCAAACAGCTACAAGGTTGATGGAGTTCTTTTGTTGGTTCTTGGCAAGCTGCAGTGTGTGTGGCGCTAGTGATGGGCTGGTCTCTGTCCTAGTGTGGTTTTATGGGACACACCCTCCAGACCATGGTCCAGGAGGCGTCTGATGGTCTCTTGCCACCCAGTTTTATTTGGGTGATTTTTCCCGTGATTCAGACTTGCCTGGTTGGAAACTGGTGCCTACAGGAAGCGGTCCCCGCCCCACCCTCCCTGCTAATGCTTTCTGTGTGCCTTAGCTGGGGCGATTATCACTAATGGAATCTTGTGGCTGGCGTGCTTTGCAGGAAATAGACCTGCATTCTGTTACTCTGCTGCTGCAATGGAGAACCTGGGCTAGCCTTCAGTCTGTTGATAGTAGTCATTTCTCATAACTGATTTTTACAGTGGGATCTACTAAATGTCTTGGTGTCAGATGGCTTGGGGAAAGGATACATTGTTATTAGAACATCTGACTGTGTGTGTGTGGGGCTGTGCCCAATCCTGAGTTACGCCTACAGTTTTAGCACTTGGACACAGTGAGACTTCAGAGACCTTCCTCCTGTAAGGGTTTGTGGTTAGCAAGAGAAAAGAGAAACTGTTGTGTGCTGGAGTGTTGTCTGAGTCAGTGATGGGGACATGGTGAGTTTTATGTGAATGCTTAGCAAATATGTAGCTAGGGCTAGCCTATTTAAATCTCTTCCTGTTTTTAACTCTAAGGCTTGGAAGGTCCGATACACCTCCCTATCCTTTGTTTAGTTTCAGTTACTTAGGTTTTGTTTAGCTTTAGTTGGAAACAGCTGTTCAGATTAGAAGCACCAGGCTCCCTGTCCCTACCTCCATTTCTTCCTGAAGGAAACCCCTGTGGTCTTTCTGTGTTGACTTAGCCATCACTCCTTGGCTCAGGTGGGCGAGCTTAGAAACTGTGACTTAGCCATCACTCCTTGGCTCAGGTGTGCTCTGTAGACCCAGGGTTCTGCAGATGAGGATTTAGGTTTGGTTCTGTCGACTTCTTTTCATGTTAGATCTGACAACAATGTCTACACGGTCTGCAGCCTGGGTCGTGGTAGTGAAGTGTAGGCCCTCTTCAGAGGTCTCAGGGGATTTTCCAGATAGACTTCACCAGGTGTCAAGACCTCCTCTTAGGAAACCCAACTGGAGCCAACCTCCAACTTTTCACCTCCAGAGAGAAGCTGTGACGCTCCTCTGCTGGCTTGGGGTGCTCCTCTGCTGGCTTGGGGTGCTCCCCTGTTGGGCTGTAGCCCTTCAGTTTGGTCCACTCCTCCTTTCTGGGTCTCTTGACCTTTGTTGCCTTGGTTCTTTTGCTGCTGTCTGCTGATACCTGGTTTCTGCATTCCAGTCTTTCCTGGCTTCATGCCATTGGATTGATGGGTACAGTGTGACCTGGACTCCCCTCCAGTGAATTAGGATACAGGCTCTTCATAGTTACCTGTTGTTGGGTAGTGTGATATGGCATAAAATTGTTGGTTCCCTTCCAGAATTGAGTTTTCAGTCCTAGGGGCTGAGGTAAAGTCTCATGTGTTCTAGGCAAACACTGAACTCCAGAGCTACATCTTCTTGTTTTTTTGTTTGTTTTAAGACAGGATTATGTATGTAGCCCAGGCTGACCCCAGCTTACCACTCTGAGCCTGGGGACACAGGTTTGTCCTCTGTGCCCTGTAGGCCTCCTCCAGGGAGGTTTGAAGACACTTGTCTGCTGTATTCTAGCTGTGTTCTGCTGTAGTGCAGTGTGCTCCAGGACTGGATTCCGCCCACGTAAGCTGTCCTGCCCCTGAGCCTGGAAAAGGTTCCTTTGTGTTGTGATGTTGCACAGTGGTGTCTTGGCGTGAGTGTTGTCATATTTCTGTGCAGGCAGTCAGGAGGCAGCTGGTATCTTGTGATGAGTTTTTTTTTTTTTTTTTTTTAAATGAAACTCCCTTTTGGATACTGTACCTTCTCATCTGGTCCTTAAATGGTCCTACCCTTAAAAGCTGTTTTCTGTCCCTTGTCTTTCTGACTGGTTTTCTGGGCCATTGTCTCCACTTTTCAAGGCCACCCCTCCTCCCCCTCCAGTGAGTATTTCTGCTCCTGTATTCTTCGACGCCAAGAGCTTTTGTGATCCTCTGAGTGTTCCTCATTACAGTGTGCTTCCCCTTTTGCCTGAAGTGTCTGTCTTATTTCCAAGGCATAATTATTTCGGGTCTCTAGTTTTCCCTTTCTTGGATTTAGTGGCTGGGATTTTTTTGTTTGCGTGTTTGGTGATAGGGCCCACTCTCTAACATTCACTTTTCTTTATGACTGGAAATTGCTATGACCTCAACTAATTTTTTCTTCTCTTCTCCTTCCTGTCTGTCTGTCCCCTTCATTCTCCAGGGTCTCCTCAGTATGTAGCTCTGATTTAGGGAATGCTGCCCAGACTGGCCTTAAACTCAGCTTTTTCTTACCTGAGCCTCATGAGGGCTGCTATGTGCTGACCGCCATGCTGTCTGGGGGAGTTGACCATGATTCGTCCTGTCTCTCATCCCTAGGATGAGGCAGTTGGGAGTGGCCTTGTTGAAGACCTTTCTGGAGTTTGTTCTTTGAGCTCATTAAGATCTCTTTCATCTGCTGGAAGCCCCTCTCTTCCTAGTCTGCATGGAGATAGACTGGAACAGGTGTAGACACTCCCTGTGTGGTGTGCTGCCTGGCTAGCAGTCCTGTGCTTCCCTTCCTGCCCTGGAAAACATCTACATTTGTTCCTTGAGGTGGGAGGTAAGGGCAGTGGCTGGGCTCTGGGGAGGAGGAGCCCTTTCAGCTGCGTGGCTCCTTCTTTATCAAACTTGCCCTAGGTCACTGAACTCAGGTACCTCTGTGGAGATACCTCTGTGGGAGATTAGTTACATATTACCAGGCAAAAGCACTATAACGAAGGGTTTAATTTTTGAGGAGAGAGTTCTGTCCACACTGTCTCCAGACAGGAAGCAAATGGATGTTGGTGTTCAGTTGGCTTTCCCGTCCCCTTTTAAATCAATAACTGGACCCCTAGGGTGCCACAATGCTGCCTTCAGTGTGGGCCTTCACGCCTTTAATCCCAGCACTTGGGAGGCAGAGGCAGGTGGATTTCTGAGTTCAAGGCCAGCCTGATCTACAGAGTGAGTTCCAGGACTGCCTGGGCTACACAGAGAAACCCTGTTTCGAAAAACCAAAACAAGCAAACAAACAAACCAAACAGAGTTAAGCCTCTTTGGAATGTCCCTCACAGATGCACCCAGAGATATGCCTCCTAGGTTGTTATGCCTCTAGGTCATTTATAGCCTGCTCACGGAAGTCCACTAAAGTCCATCTTTGTGCGGGTACCTGCAGTTACCAGTTTCTGGGATGTTGGGGTTCAGTGCTATGAACTGGTTCTCTCTGCTTTCTCCACATGTAGTTTGTGCTGTCTTCAGTTGTGACTTGAGACTCCCAACAAATTCATATGCTGGAAATTTAGCTTTCAAATTTATGTTTTCATCATGTTGGATGTGTAGGCTTGGGGAAGTAGGGCTAGACAAGACCATAGTACATCTCTGTGCTGGGGCAGATATGTAGGGATAGGAGACCTCTGAGCTGACCTGTGGCCTCACTGCTACAGCTGCCCGATCCTTGGACTTTCCAGCATTTGAGGCTATGAGAAATGAGCTCGTTTTATAAATTACATGGTCTGCACTGTTCTGTCTCAGTACCAGGACAGGCTTGTGCACTCTCTCTCTTCTTACCTGCCTTCTAGCTGGTGCGGTCTCCTGGCTGCTAGGTGAAGCCACTAAGTCTCACCTTTGTCTGGATGAAAAGGAGGACACGATGCCCGTAGATATGGTCGAGGAGGACATATGGCTAGAGGCATCTGGATGGGCCATGGCAGGAGGGGAGAGGAGGGGAGGGTTGAGGAAGAGAAGAGAGAAGGGGAGAAGGCCAAGGGGACCAAGAGAGCACGTTCCCAGGAGGGAACACAGCCAAACGACTGGTTTATACAAGATCAGAGAAGCTGGGGGAAGGGAAGCTAAGCCCAGCCCCTGGGCTGGAGAACTTTGGGATAGGAGTCAGGGTGAGAAGTGCTGGGAGGAGCCACAGGTACTGAAGGCTGCTGGGAGATCTGGGAGGAGCCACAGGTACTGAGTGAGACTGCTCCTGGGTTTCTTTGAGACCTAACATTAACCTTGCTGCATTTATATCAATCTAGAAAATTCTAAATCTTTAAAATATGCTACCCTTGGTGGGAAGCCTTGCGGGAGGCCCTGGTTTTATTGGGTGCTGTATGAGGGCGGTCACTGGGTGATCTGCAGGGCGGCGGGGGAAGGGCAGGTCTTGTCAGGAGGACTCTTGGCTCAGCTGCAAGGAGAGCACTAGAGCTGGCTCTGGGTACCAGGGCCGTGTTTCCCTCTTGTTTCAGACCGTTCCAGGCAGTTAGATTCCGAACACTGTTTTCCGGGGCGCCCAGTGCAGGGCTGGTAACTGATAGTGCGTAGGGCTCATTTTTCAGTATGTATATACTTCTGTTTATATAGCTTTGGGGATGGAACCCAGGGCCTTGGGAGTGCTAAGTGAGCATTGCTATTTTTGAGAAGAAGCCTTCCCTGAGCTAGAGGACTGGTCTTCTGGCTGGACGGGGTGTACAGTTTGGGTGGTATACTTGCTCCTGTGAACTGTGCACCTGACTGTTGCTGAGGGGAACTCACCAAGGGTGTCCAACCTTGTAAACCATGCGAGGGGGATCAGGTAGCTCGACTTTTGCTGCTGGTCTCAAGCCAGGTTATGTGACTGCACAGGTTGACTTGTGCGCCTTCAGGTCTTCAGGCGTGGTGCCAGTCGGCGTGTTCTCCTGCTTGCAGCTAGGCTCATAGTTAGCTGGCTTCTTGGTATTAGGGATTGTGGTGTGGATCTCTCATTATCTTGTTTCTGTCTGCTGAGTTTCACAGGGATTGCCCAAGACCATCGGAAAACATAGATGTGTACATTACAGTTCATAGCAGTAACAAAATTACAGTTAGGAAGTAGCAAAGACAATAATGCTATGGTTGGGGGTCACCACAGTATGAGGAACAGCATTGAAGGGTCGCAGCTTAGGAAGGCTGAGAACCACTGCCTTAGGCCCTTGGGCCGGCTCCCTGAACTGTCAGGTATTGTTCGGAATGTGCTGGCTGAACAGTGACTGCAGAAGACTCCCTACTGCTGGGCTCCTCTCTGTGCCCTCTTGACTGTAGAGCTGGGAGGTGGGGTTGCAGTTGTGTGAAGTTTCCAGGTGTGTTGCTGCCCCTAGGACCACACGTGGAGAGCCATTGTGTTGGGGAGTTCAGCATCCAAAATGCCAGTCCTTGCTGTGGAGTCTCTGTTTCTCTGGAAAGCAGCTCCTCGTGCAGCTCGTGTGTGTAATCTGTGCAGGTCCAGGCCAGCCTGGGCAGGTCTCAGCCAGGTCCAGGCCACTGCAAGTCCTGGCTTGTGTCTGGAAGACTGACTTTGGAACCTCTGAGGTAGACTTGGGGAAAAGGGAGTCTTTAAGCTGTAAGACTTGGGCTTTTGTTTTTGTAATCTGTGTTGTTGTTGTTTTTTTTTTTAAGATTTATTTATTTATTTATTTTATGTATATGAGTACACTGTAGCTGTACAGATGGTTGTGAGCCTTCATCTGGCTCTTGGGAAATGACTTTAAGACCTCTGCTTGCTCTGGTCAACCTTGCTCGCTCTGGTTGGCGGTCCCTGCTTGCTCCAGCCCAAAGATTTATGTATTCTATGTAAGTCCACTGTAGCTGTTTTCAGAAACCCCAGAAGAGGGCGTCAGATCTCATTACGAGTGGTTGTGAGCCACCATGTTGTTGCTGGGATTTGAACTCATGACCTTTGGAAAAGCAGTCGGTGCTCTTCCCCGCTGAGCCGTCTCACCAGCCCGTAATCTGTGTTTCTAAACCCACAGAGTGGCAGCAGTGTATGCTCCATATCTTTTTTACCCTGGACATTTCTTTTTAAAGGAACACATCTTTTGGAAATTGCCTGGCCTGTTAGGTTTTCCAGGCACCTGTGTGGAGGCTGTTTCCTGTGGTTCTCATTGTAGCTGCTTTCTGGTTCTTCCCACTCTGAGGTGAATGCCAGCAGAAGTCAAGGCCTGAGGTAACTCAGCTTCTGGTCTGTTTCTCAGATGCCTCTGTGTTGGGTCAGCTCAGATCCCTGGACATCATCAGCCTTTGGTATCCTGGGTTTGCACCTGGGCCTTTTCTTAGCCTGCAGTCTGTGGCTGTCCCTCTTGACTGGTGGCGCCAGATCCTCGGCCTCGTGACCTACATGTGCCTTTTGGTGATGTTGGGACACAGGATGCCTGGGAGAGTGGGGATGAATGAGACGTGCAAGCATTCCTTTCTCCGTGTGGGATGACGGGCTCTCTTGTCATCAGCATCTGCTCTTTCCTTCAAGTTTCACGTTTAACAATGAACAGTGTATGTTTGCTTTTGTGTGTGTGTGTGTGTGTGTGTGTGTGTGTGTGTGGTGGGGTAGGGGAAAGAACACACACAGAAGTCAACCTCAGATGTTCCTCAGCTGCTCTCCACTTTGTTTTTTGAGCCAGTTTCTCCCTGGCCTGGTGCCCCTGAGTAGCTAGCAGACAGGTGAGTTGAGCACCAGCTACCCACCTGTCTCTGCCTCCCTGGTGCCAGGGCTACACACACATACTGGCCTTAAAAACAACAACAGTCAGAGCCTCAGAGCCACAACAACAACAAAAAACGTAGGTTCAGGAATGACCTGGGGTCTGAGCACCTTCCTCAGGTCTGTCTGTATTTTGAGATGCTGTAGCCCAGTGTATGCCCCCAGTCCCCACCCGATTTGGGCTGTTGGAGGCTTCATGCTTAGAAATGACAGCTATGCTTACATTAGCTCCCCTGGATTGGTTAGATTACACTTCCAAACTTTGAGGTTTTGGAACTTTTTTTTTTAAAGTTTTAATTGTTCTGTGACACTTGTGAAATTTGAGTTGTTCATTGTGTGTGTGTGTGTGTGTGTGTTTGCTTTCAAACTCTAGGGCACACAGCACATGGTTGCGTTAGTGAGATGTTTTAAGCAAGGTGGATGTGGCAGAGCTTGACTTGCTCATTAGAAAAGAGTATGAAGTCTTTCTGAATGCCTTCATCTACTGTGTTTTTGGGAAAAGATGAACTTAATGTGAAGTGAAACCACACGTTTCCTGGCAGTGTTAGCAGGGGAGGAGGATGCACATCTTAGTGGGTGGGGAGGTGGACTCTGTAAACAGCCTCCGTGTCAACCTAGGTTGGAGGGGCTGTAGCAGATCTGCTGGATGGTACTTCACTTCCCCAGAGGCCTGAGCAGAGGCCTGTTTGTGCTCACACAGTTTGAAGCAGCTTTTCTTCACTGTGTTTGTTCCCTGCCTCTTGGGTGTATGACTGTTCAGATGGAGCAAATGCGCCCCCCCAGGATTGAGAAGCCCCTCCCACTGTAAGCTGTGGCCTTCCGTAGGTGCCTGTAGAATGTGGCAGTTCTGCTTCTCTGAAGTGACTAGAAACGAGCTTTGCTGTGGCAGCACTCCTGCTCAGAAAGTGTCATTAGTCCACCCTCGGTGTCTCAACATAACAACTGCTGCCTTCGAAGAGCTAAGATGATAACATAGTGTAAATTGTTTAAGAGTGGTAGACTTTTTGTTGTTTTGTTGTGTTTTTAGACTAGGCTTCTCTGTTTTGTAGCTCTGACTGTCCTGCAGCCACTGTGTAGACCAAGTGCTGAGATTAAAGGCAGGAGGCACCATGCACAGCGGAGACCTCCCCCCGCCTCCTTTTTTTTAAGGTATGGCCTGTTGCATGGGATTTTTTTAGCTGTAGCTGGGAGCTTTCTGGTCCTCAGCCTTTCTGCAGCAGTTTGCTCAGCCTGCCCTGCTGGAGGCCTGTGATATGGGGGCCTCTGAGACTTGGCGGAAGAGCCTGCTGGTGCTTATCTGCTGGCCCTGCCAGCCCTTTCCTGCCCTGGCCATGGTGTGAACTGGGTGTGAGGACTGGGAGAGGAGTGGGTACTCCCTTCCCCCAGGAAACACCCATACCTTAGTCTGTATTTTCCTGCAACCTGAACATAGCAGTTTTCTGCTTTGCCCATTTCCCCGTGGTACTCAATAACATAGGTGCCCATCCATGTCTTATTTAGAACTAGATGGTAAACGCTCCCGAATTTCCATAGTCTTAGGATGATGCATTTTAGGTTCCTAACAGGTTTCTATCCTCCTCTAATGCAAGCCCTGCCTTATTTCCAGGGCAGAATGCATTCTGTCTGTCTGTCCGTAGTGGAGTGGGTGGGTGGTTCATGCCACAGCATGCTCGTAGACATTCTAGTTCTCTTTACTGTGTGGGACCCAGGGATGTAGCAGACCACCAGGTATGGTGGCAGTTGCCTTTGCTGCTTCAGCTGTCTTGCTGGACCTTCAGGTCCAGGTCTTCAGAATTCTAGCTAGAAACATACGGGTGTACCTTTTGTCTTTCGAGAAAGAACAGTTACCTACCCCCACATCCCTGGAGTCCACATGCTCCTGCTTGGGAAGCATTGAGTTTTCTGTGGTTAATTGCATGACATTTGTAAGGCTGGGCTCCTTACTCCTTGCCCCGCTGTATTTTAAACAGTGGGCTGGATGAAAGTGCTTCTGGGTTCTTGGTAACTTTGCAGCACATGCAGAGGCCTGATGAAGGCAAGCAGCTAGAATTGTAGGGGTTTTAGAGTTGTGTATGTGTTCCTCATGAATGAGTTTGCATGCACACAGGTATGTTCTGGTGTGTGTGTGTGTGTGTGTGTGTGTGTGTGTGTGTTCCACCTGTGTGGGTTTGCATGCACATGTGTTTGCTCTGGAGTGTATGTGTGTGTGTTCGACATGAGTGGGTTTGCATGTACAAGTGTATGTTCTGGAGTGTGTGTATTCTACCTGCATGGGACTGCATGCACACACGTATGTTCTGCAGTGTGAGTATGGAGGCCAGAGATAATATTAGGTGTCTTCTTCAGTCATATTTTATCTTACTCTTTGAGACAAAGTTTCTCACTGCATTGAGCTCATAAGTATATC
Organism: Montemys delectorum; assembly: GCA_019843815.1. NCBI lineage: Eukaryota > Metazoa > Chordata > Mammalia > Rodentia > Muridae > Montemys > Montemys delectorum. Next base: position 3,069 of record JADRCD010197452.1, on the reverse strand, counting down.
TAGACTAGCCAGCCAGCTGCCGGGAGCTGCTGCGTCTCACCACCTCTCTCTTACTGGGATCATGGGTTTTGGATATCAAACTCGTTCCTGTCTCTTTGCATGTCTCTTTGAGACAGGGCTTCATATATGCCAGTCCAGGCAGGCCTAGAACTCACCTTGTAGCTGGAAAGGAGAAACTTGTGAGCCTCCTGTTTCCACCTTCCAAATGCTAGGCTTGTCAGCAGTTGTGCCAACACACCCAACTTCAGAATCGTGTTGTAAATTGTCACACAACCATTTGATGACTCTTGTTTTAAAATAGCCTTTTAAAAAACAACTTTGGGTAAATTTTACATGCATGGGTGTTTTGCCTACATGTATGTGTGTGCACCGTATACACGACAGGCCTGTGGAGGCTGGAAGAAGGTGTTTGGTCCCTGGAGCCACAGTTAATCCGTGGTTGTAAGCTGCCACGTGATTCCACAAGAACAGAAAGAGCTTAACTACTGACTTCTCTCTCCAGCCTATTTTGTTTTTCAGGTTTTCCTTCTATTTTATTTATTTGTTTGTTTTCTTCCTCCCTCCCTACTTCCCTCTTTCTCTCCTCCTTCCTTTCTGACATGATCTTATTGAGTAGTGCAGGGTGCTTTGGTCCTGGATTATATCGACCTCTGTGGTACTGGGATTATGGGCATCTGCTGCCATGTCCAGGTTCCTTCCATGCATGCTTGATTTTCTTCAGTGATCTAACTCTTCTCTTTTTCTTGCCTTCCTGGTGCTGAGCAGATGTGGGCTTACTATCCATTCCACGGCCTTCCAAGAACTTGATTTCTCCTTTTGAAATTGATAGTTCAAGTAGGCGGCAGCCCTTAATGATCAGAGGAGAGGAAATGCTTTGATCTAAGTAGCACCCAGAGAGGGGATGGAGCTGTAGGTTTTGCAGGGGAGGCCGCCACCTGTCCCAGTCTGTTCGTGGGCGTTGGGATTGGAAGCACAGGTCTGCGTGCAGGTAGGAGGCACAGATACAGCACAGAGCATCGGCCATCGCCTGTGGCAGCATGGCGACTGACAAGGGACGGTGCCTGAGCTGTAATCAAAGGAATTCATCTTTTTGTTATTTTATTCCATTAGCTGGATCTTACTCTGCTGTAGGATGGCTCAGAATTTACCATGGTACAGGCTAGCCCTCCACTCAGCACTTTACCCGTCTTAGCCTCTGGATTGCTGAGATTACAGGTGTGAACCAAAATGCCTGCTGTAAAGGATTTCTTTTCCAACCGGTGAGGTGGCTCAGAGGGTAAAGGCTTTTTACCACCAAGCCTGGTGGCCTGAGTTCCATCTCTGGGATCTGTGTGGTAGAAAGACAGAATCAATTCCCTTGGGTTCTCTCATTCCCGTGCCCATGCTGGCTGGGGCCCTTCCCTCCTCCCAGTAAATAAATATAATGAGAATTTCTTTTTAAGACAGGGAATCCAAGCAGGTTGTACGGAATAGGGACTTGAAGTGTCTCTTAGTGCCCAGACTCAATTAAGGACCTGGATTTTTCTTAGTGAAGAAGATGGCAGATGTGATGTCAGAGGGGTTGTCCCGACTCTTGGCCTGGCCTGGAGCCTGCTTATGCTGTGAAATCCTTGGGAATATTTCTTTACTTACCCCTTGAATTTTGAAGTGTTTTAATTGATGACCAGCTGTGGATTGTCACAACAGTTTTGTGGCTGGACTGGGGAGGAAGGAACCTGGTCCACTGCTCCTGTCTCGAGTGGGGAGATATTAGTGAGGGCTGAGGTGCTGGGGCAGAAGGGGCAGGCTTGGTGATGGAGCCTGCAGAGTCCTCAGAAGGCCATGGCTGTGGTTAATAGGCGTGGAGCTGCCAGCTGGCACAGAATGTGGATGGTGAAGAAGCTGTGGTGGCAAGGACTTCTTTCTGTAAGCGGACTGGAGGCAGAGGGTGTGTTCAGCCACATCTATAAATGGGGAAGAGTCCGGGCCAGGCAGCGTTTACAAGCAACCTCGGACCGGGTGTGACTGAGTGACTGAAAGGGAGGGGCCCCACCTGCCGGTCCTGGTGTGCTCTCCACTGAGAGTTCTAGGCTGAGCCCTGATGACCACATAACCACGGAGTGGTAGTGCCTGCCCCAGGTGGGATCATTTTGAAAGTTTAAAACTTTATTGGTTTTTATGTTTACGGTTGTTTTATTTGCATGCTTGTCTGTGCACCATGTGCATGTAGTCCCTGTGGAGGCCAGAAGAGGGCGTTAGATGCCCTGGAACTGGAGTTCACACTGTTTCAAACTGCCATGTTATTGGCAGCGGGAATCCAGAGGCGCTGAGCCGTCTCTCCAGCCTTCCTTCGAAAAGTCTGATGAAGAAAAGCATATGTCAGAGCCCTGAACACCTACTGTACGGATTTCGTTTTGACCCCAAATCTCCTTGCTACGTAGTTTAATGGATGTCAGTTCTGGAGGTGAGCAGACAGTAACACTTAACAGGAAGGTTGCTTGACATCCTGGTCTGGGGCTACATCTACAGGAATCTGGGCTGGCGCCTTTTGTAGATTCAGTCTTAGGGCGTTCAGCTGGGCGGGTGATGCCGTGCTTCCTGAAGTGGATGGAGTTTTCTGGGGTTGAATACTCATTGTTGGGGCTTAAGATTCACCGTGTTAGAGAATTTCTCCCCTAACTTGGGCAAGAGGGTGCTAACCCCAGTTACTTACCAGAAAGGAAAAGGGAAGGCTTATTTGCTCATACACCTGAAAAGACTAGGTTTGTCTTCCTTGTTCGTTCGTAGCCCTGTGCTCCCAGGGACTGTAATCCTTGCCTGCTTGTCAGAATGGTTCTCAGCTGTCCTGAGGTTGTCCCTGAGGGCCAGGAACGAAGGCTGGTGCAGGTCTTTTAGGAAGGTCCTTCTTGGCCATGTGTCTAACCCTGGGCAAAGAAACCAGCCAGGTAAGCCAGGGTTTCCCAAGGGAGAGTAGAGAAGTCCCAACACAGAGTTCTCCCTCAAGTCGGACCTTCTCACAGGTGACTTTCTCAGCGAGGAACATTGATTGCCAGGTATGCAAGGAAGGGCCTCCTTAAGAGCTTCATCTGT
>JADRCD010197451.1:3998-15682 GCA_019843815.1 Montemys delectorum | reverse complement strand
GATGCTCAGATAGTTTAACCAGAAGAGGAGAAATGTGAAGAATAGAAAATGTTACCTATGCTTCTTTCCTTCCTTCACAGCGATCCGACTGCCAGAAGTTCACCATGTCCATTCTCAAGATCCATGCCAGAGAGATCTTTGACTCCTGTGGGAATCCCACTGTTGAGGTGGATCTGTACACTGAAAAAGATCTCTTCCGAGCTGCAGTGCCCAGCGGTGCATCCACTGGTATCTACGAGGCCCTAGAACTCCGAGACAATGATAAGACCTACTTCATGGGGAAGGGTGTCTCACAGGCTGTTGAGCCCATCAATAAAACTATTGCACCTGCTTTGGTTAGCAAGAAGGTGAATGTCGTGGAGCAAGAGAAGATTGACCAGCTCATGACCGAGATGGATGACACTGAGAATAAGTCTAAATTTGGTGCAAGTGTCTTCCTGGGAGTATCCCTGGATGTCTGCAAAGCTGGTGTCGTGGAAAAGGGCGTGCTGACTTGGAAGGCAACCCTGAAGTCATCCTGCCTGTTCCAGCTTTCAATGTGATCTACAGTGGTTCTCATGCTGGCAACAAGCTGGCCATGCAAGAGTTCATGATCCTGCCTGTGGGGGTATCCAGTTTCCGGGAAGCCATGTACATTGGAGCAGAGGTATACCACAACCTGAACAACGTCATCAAGGAGAAGTATGGGAAGGACGCCACCAATGTGGGGTGACGAGGGGGGATTCGCACCTAACATCCTGGAGAACAAGGAAGCACTGGAGCTGCTCAAGACTGCAATTGTCAAGGCCAGCTACACTGACCAAGCTGCATCGGCATGGATGTGGCTGCCTCCGAGTTCTACAGGTTGGGCAAGTATGGCCTGGACTTCAAGTCTCCAGATGACCCCAGCAAGTACATCATGCCTGACCAGCTGGCTGACCTATACAAGTCCTTACCCAGGGCTACCCAGTGGTGTCCATCAAAGACCCCTTTGACCAGAATGACTGGGATGCCTGACAGAAGTTCACAGCTAGTGCAGGCATCCAGGTGGTGGGCGATGACCTCACAGTGACCAACTCTAAGCAGATTGCCAAGGCTGCAGGTGAGAAATCCTGCAACTGCGTCCTGCTCAAAGTGAACAGGGTCAGCTCTGTGACCGAGTCTCTGCAGGCGTGTAAGCTGGCCCAGTCCAATGGCTGGGGCATCATGGTGTCCCACCAATCTGGGGAGACTGAGGACACTTTCATCACTGACCTGGTGGTGGGGCTCTGCACTGGGCAGATCAAGACTGGTGCCCCTTGCCGATCTGAGTGCCTGGCCAAGTACAATCAGGTCCTTAGACTCGAGGAAGACCTGGGCAGCAAAGCCAAGTTTGCTGACAGGTCCTTCAGGAATCCCCTGGCCAAGTAAAGCATAGAGTGGAGATCCCTGGAGCCACCAGTTGCTTAGGTCCTCTGTCCCTGATGTCATCCAGGTGGCTGAAGGCCGGCCCAGTGCTTGCCCCTCCCCCGTCACTGCTTCCTTAGACAGCCACACCTGACCACCAGGAACCTTTCTGGAGTCCCCAGCTCTGTGATCATGTGATTGGTCTGAATCATTGTTTCTGTCATCTGACTTCCCAGCTCGTGTCTGGAGCCCTCGGAACCCCATTGTCATCTCTAGGGTGTCCACCATCAAGACTCCCCTAGTGGTTTACGTACAAAAATAAAAGCTGCAGAAACCCATGGGAAAAAAAGTTATCTATGTTTGGGATAGTGTTGCGCATCTGTGAGCATTGCTTATGTTAGAAAAATAAAAAGCTGGTTTTCCAAAAGAGAGATTTGAACTCTGCAATTATTTGTTTATATAAGCGTCTCTTTTTTGGTTTTTCGAGACAGGGTTTCTCTGTGTAGCCCTGGCTGTCCTGGAACTCACTCTGTAGACCAGGCTGGCCTCGAACTCAGAAATCTGCCTGCCTCTGCCTCCCAAGTGCTGGGATTAAAGGCGTGCGCCACCACCGCCTCTCTTTTTGTCTCTAAAAGCAAAGCTATCAAGAGCCACAGAGGCGAGGAAAGGAGATTTCTCTGCTTTGCCGTCAAATTCAGCACAAACTTTAAGTCTACGGGGAGTTGGGAGCATGAGAAGATGGCTCTTGGCTCCCTGGAGGCAGGAAGGGGATGCCATCTACAGTAGTAACACTGCCTCCTCCTGGAGGCTTTGTGACTAACACAAGTTGGCTAGAGGGGTGGAAAATAAGTGTCAGCAGATGCTAAGTGGTGACCAAGAGGGCAGACAGGTTTCTGGGCATGTAGAAGGCACCTCTGTGGTGACAATCCTGAACAGGAGTGGGGAAGGCAAGAACGTGAGAGGGTCGGGGAAGTGGATGAAGACAGGGCTAAAAATAGAAATGTTGGCAAACAAAATATAGAAGTATTATCCACCAACGGAAGAAGCAGGAGATTTGGACTGTATGTAGTTCTAAGTGGTGACATTAATGAGACAGGAAGGCCAGGAACACACTATTTGGCCACTACTATGAGAATTATCTGGCAAGGAGACTGAACTTGTCAATCCTCTGTAGGTAATGGCTTGTCTGTCTCCTCGGACACTCCAGGGCCTAGATTAGCTTTGGTCATTGCAAAGTTCGCGTCTTCCAATACTATTCCCATCCTGGACCCCCTTCCAAATACATACACATGTGCCCATGTCTCTTTTGTTTGACCTTGAAGAAGTTATTTAAATTCTATAGTGATTCAAAAATTACTTTGAAAACTGGGGATCGGTGGGCACTGTGATGCCAACTGCCTGTAAGTGATGGTGTCAGAGGTTGTTACACCTCGAGGTGAAGGCAAAAGGGGACTCAGCAATCCCCCTGAGTTATCTTCCAATTTGCAACTAAACTGGTCCCCCAAATCATATCCCTGCTAACGGATTCTCAACCGCTTCTTCTCCAGCTCCTGGTTCCTATCTAGGAGTGGGTGCTGGCACTGAGTCTGGAGCTAGAGAGATCCTGGAGTCACTCCTTTAGTGCCATGCCTTCAGTTTTCAGGAAACAAGCTCTACTTTGAGAAGCCCCATGACTCTCCAGCTCAACTTTGGGCACTGTTGGTGACCATCATCAAAACACTTAAGGGAGCTCAACAAGGCGTGGATGCATAATTTCCCATTTTCAAAAATCAGCAAAGGTAACCCATATCCCCACCTCAGCCTCTTCTGTCAAGGATCTGTCTTTTTGTTTTGAATTTAAATGGTTTCGGGAGTATCCTGTTTCAGTGGACTGTGGGTAAACCCACTTTACGTGAACTGCAGAGCATACTGGCTGAGAATCCTAATCCACAAGAGTAGGCATTTGCTTCATTGGTTGACCTACTTCCTTCCTTTCCTCTTCTCATCGTTTGAGATAGGACAGGGTCTTATTCTATAGCTCAGGCTAGCCTCCAACTTGTGACCTACTCTCCTGCCTCAGTTTCCTGAGGGCTGGGATTGCAGTCATGTCTCATCACCCTTGGTGGTCTGAGTCTTTCTGTTCTTCAAAACGAACAACATAAGGTGTGGAGAAAAATCAGTTCAGAAAGAAGAATGTGAGAGAGGGAGTGGGGAGGGAGGGAGGGAAGGAATGAATTTGGATTGGAAATAGGATGAGAACTTATTTAGTAAGAGAGAAAGGCATTGGAGACATTTGATTTTGAAGGCTAGTCCAGAACTGCTTTTCTAGGATAATTCTGAAGGAAGAAGTTGAAGATACCCGAGAGTAAGTATTTAGAAATCAGATGCACTCATAAGAAGGGTGGAGGCCCGAAAGCCTGAGAGTTCGCACATTGCACTGTGACCAGAGCGGGGAAAGGACAGACTGATTTAAGGCGTGTTACTTCAACGCAGCTGCAGCCATTTTGCACCACTCAGGTAGAGATGGTGGTGGCGGTGGTTCAGAGGCTGCAGCCATCCTGTGTGCTGGAAAATATTTGGCTTGTTGATCTCCCATCCCAGTCTTGATCACCCAAATACGTCTCTTAGGCATCTCTAAATGTCCCCTAACAGACCCAATCATTCCCAGTTGATAATCGTTCTTCAAAGATAAGCTTGGGATTCTGTGGGTAGACTCACAACGGGCAGGGATGAGTCATGGAGAAGGAAGGGAAATGGAGCTGCTGCCTCCGGGCCTGGAAAGTTGTTAATTCCCTTTGGATCTTACCTGGTTCTTCTAAGGGGTCCTCAGGAGTACAAAGCACCTCTAAGCACCCTCTCTGGTTCCTGCATACCACTGTCCTTGATGGCTGTTCTGTCATTAACCCTTCAGCTTTCAAGAGTGTAGCCTTTCCTTTGAGCTGGGCTATTCGAGCAGTCCTTCACCTCCCTGTCTTCCCTGCCTGTCGTTAATGTACTGATGATATTCAATGGTCACCTACTTACTCCAGGAGTGGAAGAGAGCCACCTGAGGTCTTTTCCAGACTGCCTGAAAGACAGGAGACACTCTGTGTAGGCATGGATGATCCCTTCCTTCACTTCAGCTTTCTCTTGGCTCACAGCCATAGGAAGCATTGGTGCTTGGAGTGTCTCCTTGGAGGCGGTCTTCGGGAACCTCAGAGAGTTGCTGTCTCACTATGAGAGGTGTCTTGCTGAGTCAAAGATTCGGAGTAGGCCTGCAATGGTAGTCCACAGTGCTTACCAGTTCCAGCCAGGGTTAAAATGTCTTCTCTTTGATGAAGACAAATAGGAGCCTATTTTCTAGAAGGATTTTGATATTAAAACTCCTTCTCATAGTTAGATAAGAATGTAAATAACGGTATAGGCACACAAAAGGTCTCAGAAGATGGCGGGGGGCAGAATTCATTCATTAGGTTATTGACTTCCAATTGGATGCCCTGCTGAGTGCTGAGAGGGGGCGGGGCAGGGAGATCCTACTTAAGGGAAGTTTATAGTCAAGCAAAACAAAGAAGCAAACATCTGAGGAAAGTGTAGTAAAGAGGGCGCAGGTGTTGTTGAACACTGGAGCAAGGCAGGCAAGGTTCTCTGTGACCCCTGAAGCCAGTAAGCAAGATGTCCATGGGAAACTTTATAATAGATGGTTTGGTTCTAGTCATTTGAGCCCAACTATCAATCCTAACTTCTCAAAAAGTCAAACAAGCAGGCGTCGTGTGTCCCTGTTCTCCTCACAGAGTAAGTCTGCCGTCCTGTGACAGGGGCAGAAACCGAAACATTCAGAAAAGCATTACTTCCAAAACCAAAAAGGACTGGATCTAATTGCATCATAGGAATGAGGAGATGAAGGAACACATTAGATGACCCCACAAGGAAACAAAGTCAAAAAGAGGGAAATTCTATAGAGCGAAGGACCTGCTTTCAAGAGGTGGATCAAAGCCCATGCAACTACCGATGATAGGAAGAAGATAGGAAGAAAATAGGGGATGGTAAACATTAGTGGTTAACCACCAAGCCAGTTACAGGTACTGTGTAGATAAGGTTTAGCTTTGTCTTCAAGCAAACCTGCTCGAGAAAGGTGTATAGGAACAATTACCAAATTTGCACACAGCCAGAATATTAAACGTATTATCAACTTTTATGAATGAATAATGACTCCTTATTTTAGATAGGAGAGAAATACAGGGAATGGTGTGATGTTTGGTTTAAGTAAAGTATTCTAGATATATGACTTGTACAGTCCAGAATGAGGTGGAAAGAAAAAATATTAGCTAGGGGAGGCAGATCTTTCTTATTTATTATTAAATAAATTGGCGTGCAGAGAGATCCCATTTACTCTAAGGGTCTGGCATAGAGGTGTGTCTGTAGAAACCTGATATCAATAATGTAGATCATTGCAGATGCAGCATTCTAGAGGGGAAGGCAGAGCCACATAAGATCTTGTGTCACAGTGGTCCACAGGCTAGCAACATTGTAAGAGCCTGGATTTTACTTTTTTCTTTCTTCATTTTAATAAGTGCAAAATCTCAGCCCCACATCAGACCCACTAAGTCTCAAATGATAAGTTAATAGAATTCTTTGGTAACTCATGTGCTCGTGAGAAACACTATTCAGAGTCATGTATGTCTGTTAATAAATCTGCTTCATTTTCCACCTCTGAAATCTCCCAGTGATCAAATGTAAGATTTCATGCAGGGTCTCCCGAGAGCAAAGATCCACGAATTAATCTGCGACAACACCTACATCACTTCCCTTACTAATGGCTGCTCCACCATCCATTCCTGGACCCTAGCCACACAACATCCTCCCTGCCATGCTTCCTAATTGGTAATCTGCCACCCATGACCTTGGCCAGATGGTGTACTGCCTTGGGACCCCTGGCCTCATCAGCTGATTCCACACTCAGGCAGAACCATATTACAAAGAGAGGCTAGCGCCTGGAGCATCCATAGAGATGGATGGGCCCCCAAAGATTGCAGCATGCAATTAAAGGCAAAGAACTCTATTAAGAATTTTCAGGAGAGGCCAAGGCCCTCTATAGACAGGGGTCACTAGTCCTACCATTAATCTAGTCTTGCTTTGTCTTCCAAATAGAAAATACTTTACATATGAAGACCTAGGAGGGGGCAAAGGGGCAGCTGCAGAGTGCTTTAGGTCTATTCAGATGAGTCCAAGTTTCTGTTTTGCTCCATCTTCCTATGGCAGGAAGGAAGGAAGGTATATCTCTATGAATGTCATCCTCCCTTTTGAGCAGAACCAATTTGGGAGCAGCCTCTAGGCCCTCCTCATGATTAACTTCTGTTCATGCATGCGGCTGTAATGAATATTGATTTGGGTGACGGCATTGAGCGAGTCTGAGGAATTTCACACTTAATGTCTCAGTCTAGATGAGACAGGTGGTATCCCTTCCATTCTCAGGGACCTGGCAACCACACCACAGCCTCTTCGGTAGAGAGTCCCAGGAGAAACCCTTTCCATATTCCTCAGTATTCGCCACCAGCTGCTTGAAGATCCAAATGGGTGGAGCTGAGGAGCAGGGGGACAGAATGGGGGCGTGGGTTCCAGGATGTGCCCTGGGGTCAAATTGCTTGAGTTCACAATTTTTCTAGTTGTGCAGCACTGAAACTTCCCACTGCGTGCCTCAGTTTCTTATACATAGAATGGGCAGTAGTTGTGGCAGTGCATACAGAGCACTCAGTATAGTGGCTGACACAGAGCGGGTGCTCTAATGTCATGGACCTCGGCCTGTGCAAAGCTATACTGTGTTCTAGCACTAGTCCTTCAAACAATTGAGTGCCTTGTAATTTCACCCTGAGGCCCCACAGGGTAAGGGCGAGGTTCTCTGAGTCTGACTCTACTCAAAGTTAGCAGTGAGAGGCCACAGCCATAACCCTAACCACCCTTACTTCCAACATTGTGGTCTTCCCAGGATTTCTCTACTTAAAATCAAGGCAACATTTTGGTGCCATCATTTACTAGAACCATTCACAGAATTCACTGAAAAATGCTAGGCAAACAAAGTCTTGTCGTGTTAAATAAAAATTAGAGCCAGTCATCTTTTTTTTCAGAGTAAGCCTCTGCACCAGGCCACCCACAGAGCAAACTAAAAATCACAATAGAATCACTCATAATAAAGTTCCACGTTGTTACCATGCTGAAGTTAAGCTGTTTAACTGACCATGAGGGGGTATTAGGGGAAGAACGCAAACAACCAGTTTTAACTGGTATGCTAATGAAGCTCCAAATGTAACCTAGCCAGACCTGGTGATGCTGGCGGCAAGTAATACTAGCACATGGAAGTCAAAGTCAGGAGGACTGTGAATCCAAGATCAACCTGGGTTGTGTATCAAGAACCTGCCTCAAAACAAAAACAAATGTCAAGTAACACACACACACACACACACCTGTGCACATACTTGAGCTTGACATTTCTGCCTCAGTTTCCTAGCTTATGTGGGAGGGAACAAACAGCTGATGGTTTTCTTAGGTTCTCTTTCCTACAGCCCTTCTTTGAGTGTGAAACCAACCTCTTTAATTTGGCCTGGAGAAGTGTTGTCTGGTTCTAGAATTAAAGGTAAAGTCTATTAGATTTCTAAATTGTTGCACGTCGGTCCTTTGACAATGATGAAAAGCTTCAATTCCCAAGTAGCCAAATGGAAGAACACAGCTGCAGAGGATTCATGGTTCCTCTCTCTCCTGGGAGGCAGGGCTGTCAGTCTCGCTGCACTTTAAGTGCGGCATCTGGGGTTCCTACCCAGGCTTCCATTGCATAGCTGTGATTGACTAAGTCATTCACACAACTAAGTCATTGGCCATGGGGTTGAATTCCATCTCTGGGACTCCTCAGAGGTGAGGATGTGGGGTTGAGAAGTTTGGTGCCTCTGGCCCCACTCTTCCCTCCCTTGAAGTCGTCTAAGATTCCATCTTGAGCCATCTCATCAGTATAAACTTAGGAGTGATCTTAGGGTGGGAACAAAGGCACTCTGAACCACTGAGAGAAGCCCACAGGGTTTTACAGTCTGTGCTGGCGTGGGGATGGGTACTAGAGAGATAGTTTAGCAGTTACAGAGGTTCAGAGTTCAGTTCTCAGCGCCCACACAGCACAGCTCACAACCATCTGTGACCTCTGCAGGCACTGCACTCATATGCACAAAGCCACCCCACACACACACACACACAGGCTACATCCACAGCACGCACCATACACACACAGAGAGATCACACTCCCACAGACAATACCCCGTACACACACATCTAACTCCCACGCCACACACACACACACACACACACACACACACACACACACATCACACACACCACACACACACACACACATCACACACACGTTTAGAGTCTCAGTTGGGGTTTCTACTGCTGTGATAAAATTCCAAAAGCAACTTGGAATGGAAATGGTTTGTTTGGCTTACACTTTCACATAACCGTCTATCATCTAAGAGAGTCAGGGCAGGAACTTAAAGCAGGAACTTGGAGGCAGAGACTGGAGCAGAAGCTATGAGGAGTACTGCTTACCGGCTTACTCCCAGTGGCTCACTCAGACTGCTTTCTGATGTACCTCAGGACCAGCAGCCCAGGGACGACCCCACCCACAATGGGCTAGGTTGCCCCATATCAATCATTTTAATTAAGAAAATGCCCCCACAGGCCAAGCTGGATGGACATTTTCTCAATTGAGGTTCTTTTCTTAAATGACTCTAGCTTGTGTTAAATTGACAGAAAGCTTACCAACACACACACACACACACACACACACACAAACACACACACACACACACACACACACACACAGAGGAGGAGGGAGGAGGGAGAGAGAGAATCATAAAACAAAACAGCATCTGCCAAGTACTGAGGCAAAGAGCTGTTGTATTATTCTCGACAAATATTCCATGCCTTTATCTTTAATCTGGTCCTGTCTTACACAGAGGAATGATCTTTTCAGTGGTTTTCTTTAAACTCTATTTCAGGAGGAGCCCACCTTTACTCCCAGGAGAACTGCCACCAGGCAGCTCCCACTGGGTTATATCCAATCACATTTCCCCAAAGCTGGCCATTTTTTTAGATCCTAAGATAAAAATAGAGTTTTCCTTGGTCTGTTGGTCTTCAGTTTGAAGTCTCCTCTGTCATGTAAAACTGTGAGCCAACACATTTGCTACACTTTTCGTTTACCTGCCTTCTGTGACAGATGTGTTGGCCCTTCTGGCCTTGTGAGGAGGAGGCACGGAGCCCCTCTGTGTGCTCAATGCTATCTTTAGAGTTCCAGTGTTCTTAAAGTATGACTGCTGTCCCCACCCACCCTCAGCAAGGCAGCACACACTGTGCATGAGGACACTTTTGTTTAGCGAGGAGGGTTCATGGAAAACTGATTCTGTTAGCGCACAAATTTCTTTTGCAGCCAAGAATTCAAGAACACATCTCTTCTGAAAAGCCAGTGAATTCGAATTCCTACTTTTCTTCAGGGACAAAGGAGAGAGGCAGAGTGGGCAAATGAATTCAGCTCTCTGTTATTATGCTGAGGATCATATCCCCTGTAGACCAGCAGGGCGTGGTTTTCATCCTGTGCCAACACCGACCTGGGTACCTAGGGAATAAGAGCGCATTTTAAAACTAGCCCATGCAAAAATAAATAATGAGGAAAGAAAATGCTGTGTTCAAAACCAAAAACAACTGGCAATATCATTCAGTGGTAAAGCTTAACCTGTATAAGGCCCTAGGCTTGCTTTTCAACACATGCACACAAACACACACACAAATACACACACAAATACACAAGAGGGAGATGAGGAGAGAGACAGAGACAGAGAGAGACAAAGACAGAGAGGCAGAAACAGAGACAGACACAGAGAGACAAAGAGAGACAGAGATACAGAGATGGGGCAGAGAGAGGAAGAGACAAAGGTAGAGAGAGACAGGGACAAAGGCAGAGAGAGACAGAGAGACAGAGGCAGAGAGAGATAGAGACAGAGACACAGATACAAAAACAGAGACAGAGACAAGGAGACACAGAGAGACAGAAGCAGAGAAAGATACAGAGGTAGAGACAGAGGCAGAGATAGAGAGACAGAGACAGAGATACAGAGAGGCAAAGAGAAAGATAGAGACTGGGAGACAGAGAGACGGGCAGAGAGAGATGATGACAGAGAGAAAGAGATGGAGAGACACAAAGAGACAAAGACAGAGAATGTGGAAGCTGATGAGGATGGCCTTTTGTTAGTCCCCTCTGTCACTGTCCAATCTGCTTTCCCTTCTGCTTGTGTGCATAATTGATTGCTGACAATACAATGAACTTGACCATTTCTGAAAGAGCACTCTACTGAGATGGTCAAGCTGTGCTTTACTGAACTTCCAAAGTTCCCTCATCAGTTCTGAGTCATCTCCCCTTTTCAGAGACCACACATTCCCAGTTTCCTGAGGTGGCTTGCTGTATTAGCCACTGATGGCCCCTCTCCCAGTGTCACAAATGTGTTTTCTTACAAAACCTTCTTGGGTGATGCCGGTTCCTAGGAGATCCTGTAATAATCTTCCTTTGAAAAGTGTATTACTTTTATGTGTATGAGTGTGTGCCTGCACATATATGTCTGTGCACCACATTTGGGCCTGGTGGCTACAGGGTCAAAGAGGCTATCAGATCCTCAAGAATGAAAGTCACAGATGTTTGTAAACTGCCACACGGCTGCTGGGCACAGAACCCCAGTTCCGTGGAAGAGCAGCCTTTGAGCCGTCTCTCCAGCCTCGTGGTAACATTTCTTCACTCTTTAAAGGCTATCTAAAACTCTTCCCCAAAATGAGCGTTTCCCTCTCTAAGTATGTAGAAACCTAAACATCTTAACTTCGTAACAGTCTCCGTTCATGAGTCTCTCCTCATAAGAGTGCAACCATCAGCGTTAACTCTAGAGAAAACAAGAATCTGTTATACACTTTCCAAGAAAGAGAAAAAGACAAGCCTGCAGTTATATGACTGCGGCATAGCCATGGGGACGACCCACTTAAAATGGAAGCCTTGTCAAACCAAAACCAAACCAAACCAAAACAAGACACCAAGTTATTTTTCCATCTTGGTGAGAGGACATAATGGCTGCTGCTTAAATGTGATGATCTCAAACCAGGAAATCACTTCTTCTCCTATCTTGATGGAGAGCAGGCTTTAGCAGAACATTAGCAAGATCTGTGCTGTAATGCCACAAGGCTGGCCTTCCGTAGGCTTGGAGCCAGGGAACCTCGATTTGCTGCTCCAGGCAGTCGTTCTGGCCGCGGGGGGGGGGGGGGGGGGGGGGGGGGGGGGGGGGGGGGGG